>CM076581.1:1483235076-1483508205 GCA_034641835.2 Pinus albicaulis
AAAAGAGCCTTCGTCACCAAAAACTGAACGTCACCAAAGGTGGCGTCGCCGAAAGTATAGGTGTTGTGGTGACATTCAAGGTCCGTCACTAATAATGATTTATAGTGACGGATAGTGACCGTCACCATTTCATATGAGCAATGGTGACGGACAATAGCCTCCATCACCAAAAAATTGAACGTCACCAAAGGTGGCGTCGCCGAAAGTATAGGTGTTGTGGTGACATTCAAGGTCCGTCACCAATAATGATTTATAGTGACGGATAGCGACCGTCACCATTTCATATGAGCAATGGTGACGGACAATAGCCTCCGTTACCAAAAACCAAACTGCCACCAAAGGTGGCGTCACGAAAGTATGTGTGTGACATCCGCTACTTAATATTAATTACAATGATTGAGAGGACTGGCTACCATTTCATATGGAATAAAGAATTTATTTTTGTGACAGACCCATCATGGCCTTGCCACTATTGGTACATATATACATTGTTTGGCTGGGACCATTTACCATGAACGCATTGGTGACATCAAGGTCCACGCCTCTAAATAACACTATAATGACAAACAAGGACCCTCACCATTTCATAAACAACGATTTACGTGACGATCTTTAATGGTCGTCACTATTGATGCATATATATGGTGGCGTTCGTTGACCGTCACCATTTCATATTTTGGTGAGGGTCGAAAAGTCTCACCATAAACTCATTGGTGATGGTCAAAAGAGCATCCGTCACCAAAAACTGATCTTCGTCATTCTCTATATATGAATATCAGGACACGATGGAATCGAACCACCAACCTCCTGCTTGTAAAGCAGGTGCTCTTCCATTGAGCTAGCACCCTTTAAAGAATTAGACTTTAAACTAGCAATTGCCCCTAAAGTTGCAAAAGATACACCAAAGGAATAAGAACCAGGAAAACCGAAAGAACTCAACACCTTTGCTCCTATTTTTATTTCCTACGACACTCTACAAAGTATGATCTTGATCAGTATTTTATTTGAAATAGTGGTTCTAATTTAATAGTAAATGTTATATTAGATAAAACAAATGAATAATCGAGAGGCCTTACGAGCTAATTCTTTAATCCTTACACCAAAATCTCTTAATATTCAAGTCTATGGAACAACTCGTTCAAAGTTCAAACTCTAAGTAGATTTTAAATGGAAAGCCTAAAACCAAACCTAAGTAGCTTATGCTAACATTTTGGATATAAATTCTGCTCAATTTATATGACAAGTTATGCCATAATCTTGAAACTAGTTTCTTAGCTAAAAGACTTTCTTAAGTTAACAATGACCAAGAAACTTAGTCATGGCAAGAAAAATTCTCTTGTTTTTTCAATGAGGGTGCATGTAACTTGATAAAGGTTGTATGAGAGTATCAAACCATAAACGCTTCACTAAACATGAAATGACAAAGTCTTGTTAAGCAAGAAAGGTTTAGTTAAATATATGGAAAGCATCGAGCTAAAATGATATAATTAAACTAAAAAGTAACTGTAAAAAAATGAAATTGCCATCATATAAATCGCACCTTCAGCCGCATGAATTTGCATCAATGTAATCAATTAATATGACTTCAAATTTTGAAATTTTCCCCGCAAGATAACATTTATCATTAAAAAAATCTGATCAAACATGAAGTAATCTCATGAATCTTTCAGGATTTATATTGCAATATCCATCTTAGATCAATAGATCCAGACCTTAAATATTCTTATAACTAGCAATTGCACCAAGAGGTGCAAAGGAACGCTGGGAATACGGATAAGAAAAGTGAGATTGTATAAAGAAATAATCAAGCGAAATATACTAAAAATGAAATACAACCCATGTGAGGCTAATTTAAATTCAATTGTTGTGAATTTTCAAGTGAAAGGAATAATTTGGAAAGGGAAATGACTCTAGCCGGCAAACTACAACTCACAAAGTCTATTCTACAATTGGCCAATTTTTTAAATATCAAAGAATATGTAGTCCGTTAAGGAACACAAATGCATCAAGAAATATTATCAGACCGGGCTCCTGGAAGAATGTGTATAAGGCTCACAGAGGCTTGGGTCTATGTTATGGGGGATTGGATTAATAAGGCTTTAATGGAAAATATGGTCCAACATATTTCCAAGGAAGAAAAAAATCTTTTAAGGCAACCACATGTGCACCATATCCCTGCACGTTCCATTGCTCATCTCTGCTTGATTTGATACAACCTAAACATAATGAAGGATTATATTTTTTGGGATAGTAAGATGATCCAAGGCTAAGTTTGTGAGAACTCATGGAATTTGAAGATAACGCCCTCTAGCATGGAAGATTTAGCAAGTAAGTCCGAAGGGGGCCCTTACAACAAAATTTCTCGGGCTCTATTTTTTGGAACTTTAGGTATGAAGTCAAGATGGACACCTTAAGGAGAGAACAGAAAAAAAGATTGAGGAATTTAGAACCCGTATCAATAAAGATGCAACAAACACTAACCTAGAAAATTTCGTAATTCCAACGAGGGGGACAAGAATGGCCGAAAAATGGAGAGCTTCCAAGACCGAATTGTACATAGTAAAAAGAGAGGCCATGAAAGAAGAGGCAACTTCAACAAAACCCGGAAGAAGGTTTGGGTGAGGACTTGACGAAAGCAAAGACTTTTACAGTCTATCCACCGAAAAACAACCTAAACAAAGACGCTCTTGAGGAAAATGCTTCCTTGGCCCTTCTCAATGCCCCTTTTCCTCTCGCTTCCTTATGTGTGAGTACCCCCGCCATATTTGAAGTCATTTTATAGAGAAACATGTCCTCAAACAGAGCTTTCCTACCTTGTTACCGCATCTCTATCAAAAACCTGCATATGATATCGTAATCCACAAGCTTAAAGCAATTTGGAAACATGTCGCCGCCTATGGAGGTTTGGTTAGGAAAGAAATAGAAGTATTTTCGTGATATCAAATATCAAAGTGTGCCCCATGAGAAAGACTAGTAGCATGTGTGGGGACATTTATAATTGAAATAGTAAAAGCCACCCCGTCTAGAGAGACAAAACTCTGGCCGTATGACTCAAGACTTGAAAACTAGGAGAGCTTGAATCCTCCATCCCCCGATACAAAGGGAAGTGGACCCACATGCTGTCACCAACCTAAGAGACAAGGAGGATAGTTAAGACACAATAGACCTATGGGAAACTCGTAACAAGCTAGCCAAGATAGAGGCATGATCAAGGGATTTTAACCGGCTTTTCAAATATGACTTCCTCATCCGAATTGGAAGAGGACTTTGCATATAACCACGTAGCTCAATGTAGTCAAGGGCTTATTTTTACCTTCACCCATCCTTTGTTTCTCTCAACAATCGGGTTCAAGAGATGACGAGTACCTTGTGATTGAAGATTATGAGCACCAAGACATCATGGTGAAGAAAATGCTAGAGAGAAAGCAAAGAGACCATGGAGAGGGGGATGGAGATTTGAACCCCTACCCGTGATCCCTCGTAACCACTAAGGAAATAGACCCCACTCATTATCGTAAAGTTGTGTCCGATGAAGAATGGCCGTTCAAAATGATGTGGAAGGGCAACTGCATGAGTTATGATGTTAACACACACTATGTAAAGGGTGGTCGCGAGAAGAGTAACCGTAGGAAGAGCCAAAAGCAAGGGAGAGCATGGATGATCTAATGTTTGATTCAGATCAAGGAGGAGCCCCACACTAATGTACCATATCCGTACCATGATCTTGTTCCCCGAACACAATATTGAGTAGCTTCGGGCGAATCTCTCACAGTACAAAGTAGCAAAGAAAGATTGATATTTTCAAGCTTCTCATTACCGTCCATAACCTCTTTATCCATCTTTAGCATATATGCACGACCAACCATATCCTTTACACATCAAAACCCATATCGCACAAAGTTCACAATCCTTTCGTTAAATATTCAAATAGAATAAATCTATTATTGCAGAGCTTTATAATTTGCAAGCATGCACCGTTTCTAGCCCTAGAAGAACTCATTATCATGCTCAATGCTGAAGAAACTAAGTTTGAACACACACTTTTGTGTTAGATGAGCTACAGTGTAGCATTAAGGGTGCTTATGTCTCGAGATCGTGTGTGGCACCATCCTTATAGAGCTAGGTTGTTGGATTTATTATGTTGTTGGTTTTACCTTAAGAGGGACTTGAAACCCCTAAATTGCTTCAAACTCCGTGAACCTTGTTTATTGATTTGCTTTAAGGACACTTTAAACAATGTCACAAGATGTAATCCCTCATCACCAATGCTAAGAGAGATGAGAAATTAAGTGTTATATGACTCGCTTTCAGCAGCATACAGATCATCAAACAATGGTGCAATAAACTTCAGACATTTGACCATATAAAATACGAGATAAACAAGTGAGAACCGTAGCCAAGTTTTTGTCAGGGACAAATCCGAAAGTATGTTGTTGAATTATAAGTGGGTTGTTGAGCTCATTATCATGCATTTTCTCAGACATTAGAAGGTGTTTAAGACTTCATTAGTGCAAAAACATTGAAATAATCAAGGTGTAACATGCCACATTTTCAGACTTGTCAGCAGCAGAGTGAGTAAAATGACATACAAGAAATAAATCACATGCGTTGAGGTGTTAAATGAATAAACTGTGAAGTTGGTCATACCATGGATCATGCAATATCCACCAAAAAATAAAAATTAGATCTCGAAAGCTTGAATTTAACCCTAGAAATCAATCTCAAAATGGCATGAATTGTTCCACTTATTATTAAGTAGGTTTCTTCTACCCTCATTTTCACATTGATTAGTCTTATTTCCGAGTGTGTAGATCATAAAGATATCTCGATTCTCAATGTTGAACAAGTCATTGTAAATCTGAACTCAAATGAGCAATATATATTCAAGTTTCCCAAGCATGACAACTCAATTAAGTGCTTGTGTTAGATCCAAGATAAGTAAATGGGTGAAATAAAAAATATAGCAAATGAAATAACCTTGGATTTAGTGACCTAGATTTAGAGATACATAGTAATGCGAAAACCCTCCAAAGAATTCAGAAAGTAAATATTCCTTTATCTAATGAATCATTAATAGGGTAGTGCAACCATGAACCCATTACATCTTCAAGAATGGAACTAGAATTAATTAATGACTCCAGTAGTATTATCCTATCCACAAGAGAAGGTTTCCAAGGTAACACAACATCATCATTTTATAGTGTTTTCGACAGCTGAGTTGGCAAAGGACGCTTTGACCACTTTGTTCACAACCTCGACTCATTTTCTTCCACAGAACTCTTCAACATCATGCTCTCTAAGCACCGTGGATCTCTTATGTGAAGTTGTAGTGTATGCAAAGAAAATCAAGTGAGTAGTTCTCTCGGGACCAATGTAGCTCCTTTACAATCTGAGTCCACGACATTGTAAGGCTGAAATTTTCCCAATGTCCCGGGCAATACATTAAATCTTACAAAAATCTGACACATCAAGAAATGTGGGAAGAAATTTGAGAAATCAATCGTGTAAACGTAGTCCACTTAGTAAATAAGGGGATTTATGTCTTTAGTCATCTCAGAATCCCAACAATGACACACACATCCATAGCTCTATGCATGCCAAGCGATGAGAGTAAATCGTCTAATATAGTCCTTCTCCGCAAGATATTTATGTACTAAAAACTTTGTCCAAAGCCTAAGATGATTATATAATATAGACACTACATTTTCAGTAAAATGTCCCATTTGAGAAACCCAACTCAACTCCTAGACCGTAGTGTGAAAAAACATAATGCAAAGCATAATAGGAAACACAAAAAAGTTGTCGTAAATTTTGCCAAAGAAATCAAGATCAAGCTATGTGATCAGTGCCTATGCTTAACAATTCCAAAATGCCATCTAGATTCTCAAGTTGGCAATGATATTGAAAATATCATACTTTTCAACATAACAAACCTAATAGTTATTAACCATATTTGTTAGATGGACTCGAGTGGTTAGGGATTGAACCCATAGTGTCCGTCAAATGTACCTTAAATGACTCGACAATATGCACACCAAATGGACGAATTTATGAGGATGAAATGCAAATATTTAGTTAGTTGTATGATGTGTACACAGTTCCAATTTATTTGGTATACTAATCATCAACAAATGAAACTGATCAAGATGAAAATATTAGTGTTGGACTAATCCTCTATGATTTTTTGTATTATCATCCAATTATATCTCGTCTTTATGCTTTCAAACAACACATTACAACATAAATTTATTTTTTCTCAAGGTAAACCCGTTAACGTGACTCAAAGCGTATTCCATAACACATGCAACAGCAACATTCATTCAAAGATTATTCTAAATCACTCGCTAACAATATGTTACTTTAAAATAGTTCAACCACCAGGATTATATAGTCTCGGCCATCTCGTGATGAGATCGTATAAAATCCAGAAGTCCGGATAGAACACTCAAAGAATATATATGTGGGAGTCTTTTTTGAACGTAAATTATATTTACAAATTTAGCCTATATGTATTAGACAAAGCCCTTGAGACTTAGAAGATGCCGCTATATCCGATTTTCTTTATGACAAATAAAGCCGTAGGCACCTAAAGAATGTAATTATCCATTCCACTATGAATGGAAATTATGATTTTTCTCACCGGAGGAAAAAAAATAGTCTCGTGATGAACACCTAGAAGCGTAGCATATCTCCAGATTCCGAGGACGTTATTACGAAAAACATTAGAGATACCGACAACAGTAGACACCAAGATGGCAAAATACTGGACATTATATGAGGAAGAAAAAGTAGTAAATCCACTTCATAATGTCTTGGTTTCCATGCTGATGTCATGCAGAAAAAAATATACAATAGCTAAAGGATAACAAAATGGAATAAGAGGGAAAAACATGTTACTAGACGTGATGGTAGACACAACCATATCATCGACCGAGAGACCATAATGCATCTTACGTCAAGATTTTATCTAGATTCTCTATGAAGACATCCAAAATACCTCTAGCAGATAATTCCAATGTTTTTACCGGAATTTATAATCTAAAACACTTGAAATCCATAAAAAAATATGAACTACCGTTAACAAAAAAAATTATGTTAAAGCAAGGCAAGCTATGTTGAATTTTGTAGCTATGGTCAATCTTCATAATTTATATTTAAGCCCTTGTAATGTATAATGTAGAAATGTAAGACATGTTCATGTCATTTTTTTATTGATTAGCACTTGAAAGAAATATTCTAAGAAATTTGAATTTTGAATTTTTGGCTCAAAACTAATCAAGTCACTCCTTCCCGAAGTCAAGTCACCAGGGAAGAGACAAACCCATTGGTGAACATAGAACACTATATAAAGGCATTCAACCTCCTCCACAAAGGCACCATTCGATACACACAAGAAAGATAGCTTTTCGGGGCATTCAAGTGAAGGAGAAGAAGGATGAAGGACAAGAAGGATGAATTCATCTCTCTCTCTCTCTTGAACTCGCACATGTAAATTTCTCGAGCGTCAAGGTGCCAAGTTTTCTCGATATTTTTGAAGGCCGAAATTTGGCCTAGGTCGAGCAAAGAGGGCCGAAGTTTGAATGGCGTGTTTGAATTGACTTGACTAGAGGGGTCGTCGACTGTGTTCGACCATAGCTTGTTGATCGCTTTGTACTAAATGATGAATGAGGCAAACGAGGTGGTATTTATGTAGCTCTTGCATTTCTCTTGAGAAGCATCCCTCGTCGATGTGCGCTTAGTTTACAACACAATGCCCCCCTCACGTAAAGAAACTCTTTCCCTCGCCCTGCCAACATAAATTCTAAGTTTTGACAAGCAGTCAGAGAAGGGCACCTTTTAATTGAAATCGCCTATTTTTAGTTGGATCTCAAGTGCTCATTAATTAAACTAAGCACCACGATGATTTTTTTTGATAGATTTAAACTTTTTGTATTATAATGGGCTATTGCTACAAGAATTTCATATAAACCTCGTCTCAGCTTTTCTCTCGTTTACGTAAATAACTTTTTCTGCTTTGGCTCATTTGACAACAGTAATTTTTTCTTTGATTAATATTTCACTTTCCGTGATGGGGATATCAGCTGCGAGCTTCCTTTAAGTCTGTCATACAAAAGTAAACATAGTTCCATTACATGCTTTGATAATGCTAAGTTATTACCGTTTTGATTTCTTAGGGATATCCGGACAAAAATCTCCCCCATCAAATCCTAGAGTTTGTCAAGTTAATGACTTTGAATGTAAAAAACAAGAATAACTAATATAGACAAGTCAAGAGTTACTAAGCTTCACCGTATGGTTCTATTAATATAACTCGTATTAATATTGATTTTTTCCCCGCTTCCCGTAAGAGAAATGGGGATCATTTTATTTTGTATGCATGACCAAAATTTAAATCCGCAATGAACAGGGGAAGATAAGCGCATGAGACCTTAAGTTTGTCACAGAAGGGCATCAATGACATGACAAGGAGAACATAAAGAGAATAGGGTATATTGAGTGAAATTTGTAGACCAAGGCTGAAGGTGCCCGGCGCAGGAAGGAGATCTCAGCAGCCTCCACTCTCTATTTTGTTCTTAACGAATGTTATCCCCCTCATTCATGGTTCAAAACTAAGAATCCTAGTTTGAACTAACATATCCCGGTTTGAAACGTTTGGACTTATGTATTAATGATGAACCCAAATATCTAGGTTTGAATCATTGATATAAAATATAAGTATTGCAGATATTAGTTTTTTTTAATAACAAGGTAGTTTGAATTGGAAAAATGGTGTTGAACCACAACGAAGGTACATCCATAGCATTCTCGTAGCACTATGTAGCAGAATATTTTATAACTCAACATGTTCGATCATGTTGATTATTCTATCCTATCAAGCAAGGCTCAAGAGTCCAAAAAATCCATAAGGATACATTTTATGGAATAGGCATATATGTGATAGAAATTGAAACAAATTCAACAAAAATTTAAACCAAGGTGGATTCTTAATCATCTATGATAATAAAATTATCTATTAAGGATACCCCGGGTTGAGGTTTGTCAAGCAATCCAATTGAAGCAAACTTGGACTAAATTTACTAAAGACACCTAACAATCTCTTCCCCCCGTGCTTCTCCCTATTCCATAGCTCCGTGCATTTTTCATTTGGAGTTGGAGATGCTAGATTTCCATACTCATATCTTGAATCGCCGGTAGTGAGTGGAGATGATATTAGTTAGCACATCCACCAAATACAACAAATAATCAAGCTTCCTACTCGAAAGACCACTATCTTCCATTCTAATATCCTCATCTACCACCCGCTCTTTCTTCTTTCATGCACTCGTATTTCTTGCCTTTTCTCGACTTCCATGCCTCCCAAAACATGTACGTAGTTTTTGACTTTCATGCCTCCCGTAACATGTACAGTAGTTTATGAGCTTCCACTCTATCCAAATTTCCTCCGAAAACTCCTATTAATGATCGAGCCAATTAATTTTATGACCCTCGTTTCTTAGACATTTTGGAACCAAATCTAGCAAAATATAACAAAGAGGTCCCCCCGAGAAAGTTACCTCGCCCGAGTGCCTTGAATTCCCAACCGATTGATGTGAGAGTCGAGGGGGGTAATACAATACTTAACTTCTCTAATCCTCCATGACCTTGCCTCTCGTAGGTCCCACTTTGTACCGAAGATTGCACCGCTCAGCCCTGCATGGGGTGACTGTTTCTAGAGATGGGCCAAACCTCGGCTATACCATGCCATTCACACAAGGAAATGCATCTCTTCACCTATTAAGGTATTCCAACCGTAGACATGATTGTTTTATAACTCTCATGGATTCCCAAGACTTGGAAACATTTTCCTCCTCGACTTACTTATCACAATATGGTAGTTCAACTTAACTCTATCATCGTTTTCACAAGACCTGTGATTGCCACGCTCCTGCATGCGTAAACTTGAAAGCTATACTTCCATGCTTTTTAATTGAGTAGACATATCCATTGAATTATGGTATTAATGCCTCCCTCATTGTTCCTTTAATATGCATGGTTTCGTGTGCTAGTGATAAGGCTTGGTTGGCCATCCTATCGCCTATAGTGTTGAGGTCTCTTAGAACATGATTTACTTGTGTGATTCGAAATATGGATAGATTTTCCATGATTCTGTAGGGAGATGTCGCACTAAGAGTCTCGAAGAAAAATTTCTCAACAAAAGATGACATATGGTGTTATTGGAGTCTCCTATTATAATGAGGGACCCGATTGGAGAAGAAGAAAATTTTAATAAGGCCTTGAAGAATTAGATGTTTTTCCTAGATTCCAAGAGTAGCCTAATTCAATATGTCCTTAGGGGCCGAAAAGAACCTTCCCCCCATCACATGCCACCCCTATAAGGCAAGAGTATATTCTCAAGATCGTGTCATAAAGAATGGCTTCGTAAATTTTGTAATCTGAAAGCACATTTTTTGTTTGAGGGAGGTATACAGCTTTTATGCATTTCGTAGTATTGCATAAGAGATAATCTAGTTAATCTTAAAACGATACTTTGTTTGGGAATAGTATTTAACACTTCTATGTGCTTCATAGAATGAATAGAGACCATTCCTACTGTAGTAAAATATCTAAAGATCATCTAATCCATCTAGCAGACAGTGTTTCAATTGGAGATGAGTTTTGTTTACAAACAAAATGAGGTTGGTAGCATCAACTAACAAACTAATCATAAGAAAAAATAAGTATCAGCTTGAATTCAAGCTAGTATCTTCGTCTTTTTTGAATGTCTATATACATTTTGAATCTGTTTATGGAGTGTTGCAATGATAGAATATGCATGATATTCTATGTTTGGAAAGTGGACTACTATGGCACAAATGTCTCGTATTAACCGTCTCGTTTACAGCCTCAAACTCGAATGCTAACCGGCTAAACTATGATTTCTAAAATTTAACCCTAACAGCTTTTGGACTCGAAATATATGACAAACTTTTAGTAACTTTCCATTCTATATTTTACAAATATATCTAACAAAGAAGCATTGTAACTCCCCTCATCATTGTAGATCACACTTCTGGATTAAAGAAAATTTGAACACGGTAAGTGAAATTTCTTCTCAAAGTTTGAAATAGTTTAGAAGAGAAAATTGGCATTTGTAACCTCACAAATGTTAGACAAGTCTCGATTTGTCAACTCTCATATATGATACTTAGCTTAGAGAAAGATATGTGCACAAACATGCACACGCACACATATGGCACACATATGGCACGCGTGGAAAAAGCTAGATCCGGCTTAGTGGGCATCGCCGATTTTGGTTTTCCCCGAGTACAGAGTGGTGCTGACATTTTTCCTGTACATGATGCTTCAACAAGTTAGATATTACATATGGACCCACTTCCACATGGCCAATAGCCCTCGGCCCATAAGGGGTGAACCAAAAATCAGCCTACTTATGTAGACAAACCGGCCTACAACGCTTGGGCATATGCTCTCAAGAGATTGGAATCGAGTGGGAAACTAGAAAAGTGACTTCCTTCACTACTAAACTAAAACCCCCGTGGGAAGAAGTGAAATTTTCAAAGGAAGTCTTAACAAAGTGAGAAAATAATAAAATCAAATTTGAAATTCAAGAGAGCAAAGACATGGGAATGGGAGACTTGTGTACCGATATTGTGCTCTAGATAGAGGCTTAAGAAGAACATTATAAGATTTTATCACTTGAGGAGACTACTAAGCTGCAATCCTCCTCTCTTGTCGGTCCCAAATAGATGAGAATGAAAAAAAATTACTCAAAGTCCCATAATGAAAACACGAGATTAGTGCGTAAGTCAGCGTAAAGTTGCAACCCACCAATGTATTACAACAATAGGAATATGCAAAAGGAACAATAGAACCGACCTCGGAGTTGCACTCCAAATAAATCAGATGCAATTTCTTTTGCCAATCTTTGCACTTTCTTTCTAGATCATTTGTGTGTACATCATACTCGTCGCCCGTAAAGAAGCATGCCCACATAATAAATTTCGCCTTGCTTGCAATAAAATTTTACCCGTACTAAATAGAAAACTTATCCAATGGGATTAGTAATATATTAATAAATATTTATATATCCGTGTGTGTGGGGTTCCCCCATAAAAAGAAATTTTCATATTCACTTCAAATATCCCGTAGATTTACAGATCGAATATCTCGAAAAATAGTCATATGAAGAATCCAGTAGGTCGAACACTCTTGCATGATGGACACACCAGTAAATGGCCCAGCTAGCCTCCCTCTCGTGCCACTTGCCCAACATTTAATGATGGCACCTGAGCGTTTCTGAGGAGGAAAATCTCCAAAAGTTGGTTGAGTGATGAAGAAGGCCACTCGGGGCAATTGGGCATGCAATTTTTTTTGTAAAAAAAGATATGAGCATCTAGAAAGGGTCAAATTAGATAAGCACCGAGACCCGTAAGTTTGGTGCGTAAGGGTATCAAAGGCATGACAAGGAGAATGTAAAGAGAATAAGGCATCTTGAGTGAAAGTCGCAGCCAAGGGGAAGGCACCAAAGCGCAGGAAGGAGAACCCAAGTAGCTTCGCTCTCTCATTTTGCGCTAACGAATGTTATCCGCCTAGCTCAGTAAGTCAATTCTCATGGTTCAAAACTAAGAATCCTAGTTTGAAGCTAAGATATCCCGGTTTGAAACATTTGGACTTCGTTTCTAGATGATGAACCTAAATATCTAGGTTTGAATCATTGATATAAATATAAGTATTGCATATATTCTTTTTTTTAAATAACAAGGTAGTTTGAATTGGAAAAATGGTGTCGAACCATAAAGAAGGTACATCCATAGCTTTTTGTAGCAAAATGTAGCATAATATTTTGTAACTAAACTAATTCGATCATGTTGATTGTCTCTATCCTATCGCAAGGCTCTAGAGTCCAAAAAAATCCACAAGGATACAATTTATGGAATAGGCGTAATATGTAATAGCAATCGACATGCATTCAACAAAATTTAAACCAAGGTGGATTCTTAATCATCTATGATAATCAAATTGTCTATTAAGGCTACCTGGTTGAGGCCAATCAAGAAATCCAATTGAAGCATCTTGGACTAAATTTACTGAAGACACCTGACGATCTCTTCCTCGTGCTTCTCCCTATTCCATAGCCTGTGTATTTTTCATTTGGAGTTGGAGATGCCTGGATTTCCATACTCACATCTTGAATCTCACTGGAAGTGAGTGGAGAGAATATTAGTTAGCACATCCACCTAAGTCGACAAATAATCAAGCTTCCTAATCAACGCCACTATCTCCATTCTAATATCCTCATCTACCACCCGCTCTTTCTTTCCCCGCATCGCATTTCTCATTTCTTTCCTTTTTTTGTCTTCCATGCCTCCCAAAATATGTACATAGTTTATGAGCTTCCCATCCCCTATCCAAATTGCGTTTCCGACATTCCCGTTAATGATTGTGCCAATTACCTTGATGACCCCTCGCTTTCCATAGAGTTTTTTTGGAACCAAAATCCAGCAGAAATATAACAAAGAGGTCCCCCCGAGCAAGTTACCTCCCGAGTTCCTTCAATTCCCAATCGATTGATGCGCAAGGAGAGGGGGGTAATATAAAACTTAACTTCTCTAATCCTCCACTGACCTTGCCTTTGGTGTCCCTCTTTGTGTTGAATATTCCCACTAACACTTTGCATGGGGTGACTACTTCTAGGTATGGCCCTATGCCATTCACACAAGGAAACTCCTCTCTTCACCTATTAAGGTATTACAATTGCATACATGATTGTTTGGTACCTCTCATGGATTCCCAAGACTTGGAAACATTTACTCCGATTTACTTATCACAAGATGGCGCTCAACTTAATCCTCATCATTGTTGTCACAAGACAACAAGACAAAGGTGTGATTGCTAATGCTCCCTGCATGCGTAGAAGTAATACTTCCATGCTTTTTAATTGAGTAGACATATCCATTGAATTATGTTATCATTTCCTCCCTCCGTTATTCCTTTAATATGCATGATTTCGTGTTCTAGTGATAAGGCTTGGTTGGCCATCCTATTAGCTATAGCATTGAGGTCTCTTAGAACATGATTTACTTCAGTGTGATTGGTAATATGGATAGATTTCCCATTATTCTTGTGTAAAGATGTCACCACTAAGAGTCCAAAGAAGTATTTCAAAACAAGATGACATATGGTGTTTTTGGAGTATCCTATTATAATGAGGGACCCGATTGGAGAAGAAGCAAATCTTAATAAGGCCTTGAAGGATTAGAAGCTTTTCCTAGATTCCAAGAGTAGCCTAATTCAACTGGGTCCTTCTAGGCCGAAAATAACCTTCCCCCCTCACTTGCCACCCCTATAAGCATTGCAAATATTCTTGAAAAATGGTGTCACAAAAGAATGGCTTCTCGCAAAAGTTTATAATCCGAAAGCACAATTTTGTTTGAGGGAGATATACAATATGCATTTCAAAGTATTGTATCGTAGATGATCTAGTTAATCTAAAAACAATACTTTGTTTGGGAATAGTATTTATCAATTTTTATGTTTCATATAATGCATAGAGACCATTCCTATTGTAGTAAATATCTAAATATCATATAATCCATCTAGCAAACAAAGTTGCAATTGAGATTAGTTTTGTTTATAAACAAACGAGGTTGGTAGCATCAACTAACAAACTAATTGTATGAAAAATAAGTATCAGCTGAATTCAAACTAGCCTCTTGATATTTTTGAATGTTTATATACCTTATGAATCTCTTTATGGATTGTTGCAATGATAGAATATGTATAATATTCTATGTTTGAAAATTGGACTATTATGGCACAAATGTTTGTACAACTGACTATTTATACATGTCAAACCGAATCGCTACACTCGCTAAACTATGTTTTATATCATTTAACTCGACAGCTTTTTGGGCTCCGAAATATATGACAAACTTTCAATAATTTTCAATTCTATATTTTACAAATATATCTAACAAAGAAGCTACACCGTAACGCCTTATCAAGTAGATCACATTTTTGGATTAAAGAAAATGTCAACGTAGCAAGTGAAATCTCCCTCTCAGTAGTTTGAAATAGTTTAGAACAAAAATCGACATTTGTAACCTACAAATGTTAGACAAGTCTCGATGTATGTCAACTCTCATATATGATACTTAGCTTAGAGAAATATATGTGCACAAACATGCCCACGCACACATATGGCATGCATGAAAAAAACTAGATCTCAAGTCGTGGGCATCAACGATTTTGGTTTGCTTGAGTACACAATGGTGCAACATTTTTCCTTGTACGTGATGCTTCAACAAGCTAGATATTACATATGGCCCCACTTCCACATGGCTAATAGCCCTCGACACATAAGGGGTGAACCACAAAGTAGCCTACTTATGTAGGAAAACCGGTCCACGACGCTTGGGCATATGCTCTTGGGAGATTGGAAAGCAATGGGAAACTAGGAAAGGGACTCGCCTTCACTACTAAACTAAAACCCCTATGGGAAGTAGAGCAATTTTGAAAGGAAGTCTTAACAGTGAGAAAATAATAAAAATTAAATTTGAAATTCAAGAGAGCATAGGGTGAATGTTGGTCCTAAGGATTCAAATGCATAATGATTTACAATTGTTTGTGGTTAATGGATTTGATGTTAGGGATAATACCCTTTTATGCCAAAATCGTTGTGAGAATTCCATCGTAATTGTAGGTGGGTTTTGGCTATGAGCCAAGGTTAAATATTGGTAATTTAGTTTATGTGCTTCGCAAGATTAGTGAGTGCATTGATTGGTGGAATTTCTAGAAAGATTATTAAGTGATACAGTAGAAAAAATTGAAAAAACATGCAGAAATGCATGTCGTCCCAAAATTCATTTCATATTTTTGAAAATTTTCAAACTTGTAATGGCATACCTCAGTTTGACATGTGCAACACAACCTCACCTTTACCGTCTTTCACAACAATCCAAATACATATGTGCCACTTGGATCCAACGACAATTCACTTGCTAGGTATTACCCACATTTGAAGGTTGAAGCACACTACTCCAAGTTGATTCCCTATTCTATTAGACTTTTTCCCTTCTCTAACAAATATAGAAGAGTTGAAATCTCCCATAAATTGTGACATATAATTTTTTTAATGCACCAACCTAGAAAAGTGGGAAATAAATAGTCTTCTATGCTACTCGTCTTCACATTTTCCTTTTCAATTCAACTCCTAATATTTTCTTGCCCCTCTTTGCATGAAATCTACTCTCAATTCTACAAAAATCTCCGATAAACAACACCATAGACTCTACAAATCACTCCTAAATTTAGCTCCGTAAAGAGACTTAGCACATAATTGATGAATGCAACAACCTAGCAAAGAGAAATACATAGTGTTCTACACTACTTGTCTCCACATTTTCCCTTTGAATTCAACTTTAACAAACAAATCTATATATCAAAAAGATTGAATTATTAAGCAAGATGCTACAGGACATATGGATATCTCTATTAGATATTAGGTAAAATCATTAATGTTAGATATTTTCTCTAACTCGTTGAGATACTGACATGAATCTAAGCAATAACCGCAATTATTTTCAAAGATATTCCAATGAACCAAAAGCTCTTAAAGACCATCAAGGATTTGATGTACTAAAAGAAAAAGGTGTTTGAGAGGTGATAGTGATCAACAACTCAATGGTGGTTATCTAATCCCTCCTTCAAATTCCCCCTACATACAAACCTAAATCTTACCAAAAAAATATTAAAGTCGAAATATGTTGAAGCAAACTAAAAGGCCAGTTGTACTAAAAGACAAATGTGTTTGAAAGGTGATAGTGATCAAAAACTACATGGCGCTTATCTAATCCCTCCTTCAAACTCCCCCTACTTACAAAACTAAAGGTTGCCAAAATATGTTAGATTCTAAATGTTGAGGTGTTTTGTGTGTAAAGGAGGGGTAAGAGACCCGGGAGCTCCATGTGCCCACTTACATGAAGTAGCAAAGTGTTAAGACAAGAAACCCTTCCTGAATACCTATCATATCATGAGGAAAATGTGGAGGACAGGGCTTAAAACGACCTCACCTTCTAATCTTATGCACATTTATTTGATTCATTCTCTAAAGAACTATATTTTGGTGGAAATGTATCCTACATGTGGGATTAATTGATCCATCCAAAGGGTGAACATTGGTCCTATGTTACGTTAAAGAAATCCTTGGTGAAAGGGATAAGTATTCGAATGTATAATGATTTGCAATCTTTTTGTGGGTAATGGATTTGATGTTAGGGCTAACACCCTTTTATGCCATAATCATTGTGAGAATTCCATCGAATTGCGGGTGGGTTTGGCTATGAGCCAGGGTTAAATATTGGTAACTCAGCTTCTTTTTATGTGCTTCCGTAGGATTATGAGTGCATTGATTGGTGGAATTTCTGGAAAGATTATTAAGTGTTTCCTAGCTTAGAGGGAATGGGAGGATGAACTTCAGGCCTCCATGACCATTTTTAGAGGGAACTAGTTGGAAATGGCCTCAAATATGGAGTCTATAGATGATGGTTGGGTGTAAATTTGTTCACTTCAACCTCCCTCTAGAGGTTGAGTTAGCTCCCACTCTCAACTTAAGCAACACCTCCGTAGACTCTACCTCATTTTCCATACATCATTCAATGGATACACCCTTAACCGCCCATATCTCAAAGCTGCTGGAAGGCCTCAATAAAGACAAAAAATGTGGCCATCTACTTGGATAATAGCTCTACAACAATGAAATATGAAGACCTAGAGGCTAACAATTCATGTGGACCTAGTAACTAAAGCCCAAAATGGGCATTACATTTTTAATTTTATTTTTAGTAGCCTAGTGTGTTTGTTGAGTACCGTTTACATTATTCCAGTAGTGTTAAGTAGTATGGTCGTAGACTTCTAAGAGGTAGATATGGATAGGCCTCCATAGTATTTTTTTTTGCTACTTCAACCTTCATCCTTAGCTAGGAATTCCAGTCATGGTTGCCCAGGACTATATATTTTTTGTAAACTTAAGCCGTATGGTATGGCCATAGATTTTTTTAATATAAACTCTACCTCCCGACTTTGAAAAAAAAACATACAAATATAATTAGCGTAGCATAGAAAAAATTGAAATTTTCTATATCCCTCAACAATGAACAGGGATAGTGTTTTTTTTGCTTTTGTTGGGGGGTTAGGTTTTAGGTTAAGCTTTTGAACAATCTCATTCAATAATACAAATTGCACCCAACCCATTATACATGGACTACAAGCTTTCTTGGTTATCCATGAGTTTCCAACAATAACAACTTCAAGCAAAGGTCACTATATACTTCAAAGGCATCCAAAAGTAATGGAATTTATCAGAGAAACTACTATACTTACTACCCAAAAAACAAGCTACAAAATGCCCCCCCACTCAATACCAACATAAAATAGAGGCGTACAAAGACAATTTGACTAGATAGAATAAAGAATAAGCTTCTCACCTGCTCGATACGTGAGGCTAGATACTTCAAGAAAGTGACAAAATCCAAAAAATTACACCAAAAAAGTGTTTGACTTAACCTTAAATATCACTAACATAACCTTACTACTACTAACGTAAAACCTATGCAAAATCATATACTAATGTATCCAAACTTGACTTTGATTATCTTGTCATGTGAAATGGTCCTTGGTTGGGCAAAATTTTGCCTACTAAAACAAGGTGACTCGTAAGATCCATCTTAACCCTAGAGCTATTAAACACCAAGATGCATTAAAAGGACAGATGCAAACATTTTGCTTCTTAAAAAATCGAGGGTCAGGGATGGATCTATACTATTTTTCTTATATTTTTTCTCCTTTTTGCAAACATCATAATTTTATTTTCCTTGTAAATACATATCCCATGTTACTCCAGGCACTTCCCCCTCATTCTAAGGATGACACCCAAGGTAAACTAGCTAGCAAAATTTTGGTACCGCCCGTGTAGGTAGGACATTGAGTGAGGCCGACCAATATCAAGAATTTATCGAGGCCACCAACCCAAGGACTTGATCTTTAAGAGCTCCTACTTGCCACAACACTCAACCACTAGCTAACACACCAGGCTCCTTCTCCACTTTCTTTTGGTATCCGTATTTCTAGCTCTTTTCATGAGGGGTGTTTTCGGACATAGATCGGTGGGTCGAGCTTTAGATTCGATAGCATGATCAATCTCAATGGGATTGCTTAGATTCAACACCCAAAACCGTCACTAACTATGCATCGTATGTAATGCGTAAGGCACACCAAACGAACTACCTTCTTCCATGTTGTCCAAATACTTCGAGAATGAATGGATTTCTTGCTTGCCCGACAAAAAGGAGAGCTCTTTGTACCGCCGTAAAATAGGCTTATGTTGGAATTACTAAAAGCACCAATAATTTTTGCCAAAGCATTAGACATCGTATATTGTTGACCTTTTTTACATTTTATTTTATTAGCGTGAAACATGCACGATCACATATATTCTACCCTAGGTTGTAAGAGAACCTCACTTTTCTCTATGCAAACACATGAATGACACAAATCATAATTTTATGAACTCGTAAGAAATAATATTGCATTCAGTAGTTTACGGATTCATAATTTTGAACTCCTTCTGTCCTCACACTACTGACAATGATTTATAACGGAGTCTAATGATAAAATTTATTCCATTTTTTCAAAAATCAATAGAAAATTTATTTATTAAAAATTTCTGAGAGGATATGGGGGGTGAGGCTTTACCCTTTGGATCTAGATTAGGCGCAACAACGAGCGTAGCCGGGGGAGTAGAGTACTTTCAATGTTCTCCTCCCGGTTCGCTCCATCGTATTATGAAAAATACTTCGTTTTGGAAGAATTAATATGCCCCAAAAACCCTTGGGTAGTGGGCGGAATCTCCAAATTGTTCACCGGAGTTGTTCACAGAGAGGTTGCGCATGGCCTCGGTGTCACTTGTCTATTTCCAATGTGGTGCGTGTTCGATTTCACAACAATCACACCGCGTGAAACACCACGCGCCTTCTCTAATTGCGAGGGTATTGGGAGTGAAGCTACCAATTCCATCCCATCAACGGAGTATTGAATCCCATTAACACTTAGTTAAGAAATAGCTCCTCAACAACGGAAATTTAAAATAAATATAGAGGGAAGAATTAAAAAATATGGAGGGAATAAACCAAGAGGGTTTTGTTATAATTTATATTTATATATTTAATTGTTAAAAATTAAATTAGAGTGAGATATATTTTGCATGAATACCAAATTTTCACTCTATTTTTTTCTATTTATGATAAAGTTATTAATTATGTTAATATGTGTTGTGGTTAACCATTTTAATAGCGATTTTTTACATTGGTTTAGTAGTGATTGTATAAAAGTGTTATAATTTTAGTATTATAAATGGATTGATGGACACCCTTTTAAGGGGGGTCATTGAATCTATCCAACTAAATTTTAACATTGAAGACGAGGGTCTTTAAATTTTAACACTTCAAATGGACTCGGAGACCTCTTTGTCTCTAAATTTAACACTACATATGGATTCAAAGAAGGGGGTCTTTGTAAATAATTATTGTAATAGGAATACTTGGTGTGGGAGGTTTTTCGCTCTGCTAGGGTTCGCCACCGTTAGGGTTCCAACGCCTCTGCTACGGCGCTGCCGCACCTCAAAGAGCTCTGCATCCGCTGCATGCACCCCTCGCCCCCCGACCACAAGCGCATACACCGACGTGCGTCTCATGGATCCGTCTCGAGAGGGAGACCCAACAGAGCCTCCCCCACGGCCACGACTAAGGTCACTCAGAACCAGTCAGCAGAAGCTCCAAAATCGTCCTCTGCGCAAGCACAAGCCACGTCTGCGAAAAATGGTACCAAGAACCAGGCAACTATGCCGAACATGCAAAGTGAAACGCAGAAAGCACAAACAGGAAAAGAACCAGAAACAACAAATACCGCCACCCTCCTAAAGGCGACCTCTGCGACCTGTAAGCCAATAGCGGCAGATCGACCAAAAATAGACCTTCCAAGCCATAGAATCAATGCCTAGATCCAATTTATGAAATACCACGCACTGATCGGCAAATTTGTGGGCTTCTGGCCTACGGAAAAGGCACTACATGGCTGGATCAAATCAAAATGGAAGCCAAAAGGACAAATCACACTGCAGCTAGGACCCAAAGGCTTCTTCACAACCATCTTCACCTGCCTGGAGGATAAATCGCGCATCATGGATGGGGGCCCATATTTTTTCAACTCCTTAGGGCTCTACCTTGGGGACTGGACAGAGCGCTTCAATCCGGATAAAGAGGACCTTAACTTGGCACCGGTCTGGATCAGGCTTTACTCGCTACCTCTGGAATATTGGGATGAGGAATCATTAAGAGACATCGGCAATGGCCTGGGAGAATTTGTCAAAATAGCGGAGGAGACCAAGCTAAAACGTTACACCTCATATGCTCGACTGTGCGTCTTCATGCATCTTGCGCAAGCCCTCCCTGACTCGGTAAGTCTCTATCACGATGACTTTGAATGGGTTCAATCCATAGATTACGAGCATGTTCCCTTCAGATGCCGAAAATGTCATGCTCATGGACATATTTTCAGAGATTTCCCCCTCAATCCTTCCCCCAGTAAGCCCTCCAAAGCATCCCCTGGCACTGATGCAGATGGCTTCACCAAGGTCCACTCCCATAGACGCCACAACAAAAAGCCCTCTGCTAGTTCGACCAAAGCCACTCCTCAATCCCAAGATCTCCCATCCACGAGTAACAGCTTTGAAATCCTGACCCAAACTACCCCTTCAGCCCCTGAAAATAAGGGTTCGACTGCTATCCCTACACCCATGATCATCACGCCTCCAGTCTCTAACATTCCTGCCACTTCGAACCTGTCTGTGCCTCCACTGGAGGCTTTCCTCCTCCCTTCCAAACCTTCCTCGGTCTCTGCCTCAGGAGATGCCTCCTCTCTGCAAATGGAGTTAGACTCCTCTAAAACGCCCATCAGTCTATTGGAGGAAGGTCTGGAAGGGGTCGACATTGACGAGCTTGACATCTACACTCTGGAACAAGCTTGCAAGAAGCAAGACTTTGACACCATCTCGGAAAAACAGATAGAAAATCTGGCGGTTGCCCTAACCAAAGCACAGCAACATCAAAAATCTCTTGGAATCCAAGTTGGAAGCCCGTGGGACAGCAAGAAACTCTTCAAGGACTCAAAAAAGCGAGGACGGAAAAATGATCTACAAAGGACCATCCTCATTGGAGAAATGCTAGTAGACTCTGGTAGGTACCCCAAGTTTACTAGTTTTTTTCAACCTCGGGAAGACAGTTTCCAATGAAGCACATCTCTGGGAACATAAGGGGTCTAAACAACCCCACCAAGTTCAGAATGCTCAAAAACTTGATACAAATGGAAAAGCCGCAGGTCATTTTTCTGCAAGAGACTAAATGCACAAGCTCTACTCTTGGCCCCATCCTCACAAGAGCATGGTCGTGCTGCAACTCTATAGCTGTCGATGCATCAGGATTCTTAGGCGGACTTGCCATTGCCTGGGACCCTCAGTCAATCTCAATCAGCGACGCTCACGCTGCCCACAATCTGATCCAAGCTACATTCCACATTCTGGGAACAAATCTGCATGGTCACTTCACAAATGTATACTTCCCCCAGGACATATAAAGGAAAATTTCTCTACTCAGCACTATAGAAGCGCTCAACTCTAGCAGAAACCACCCCCTATGGATACTAGGAGGTGACTTCAACATGATCACAAATCTTGAAGAAAAAAGAGGTGGCCGGGCCAAACTTGAAGGAGACAGCACCCGCTTCAAAGAATTCATTCAACGCAATTGGCTAATCGACATCCCCTTTGCCAACGACATACACACCTGGAGCAACAAACGAGCTAGCCCTCAACAAATAGCTTCCAAATTGGATCGTTTCTTACTGTCCAACAACGCTATACACATTGGGGGCGATTTCCACACCTCTATCCTTCCTTTTGCTAGATCCGATCACTGGCCCATCTCATTACAATGGTCCAGACCTGGAAACACCTCCAAAAGGCCATTTCGCTTTGAAGCCTTCTGGCTCACACATCCAGGTTTCAAGGACATGGTCAATTCAGCCTGGAACGCCTTCATCCTGCCACCGGGATCCAAGATGTATCAATTCCAGCAGCATCTTAAGGACCTCAAGACTCACATCAAGCGATGGAATCACTCCACCTTTGGGAACATCTTTCAGCATCAAAAGCAGCTCGAAAAAGAAATGGAGGAGCTTCAGACTCACATCATCCAAGAGGGATGAACTGAGGAGATGATCTCAAAAGAGCAAAACCTTCTTAAGCAGCTGGAGGACAGGCGACAGCAGGAAGAAATTCTCTGGAAGCAGAAATCTCGCATTCGCTGGCTAAAGGAGGGTGAGAGGAACACAAAATTCTTTCATCGCTCCACCATCCAGCGTAGGATGCACAACAACATCAAATTCCTCCAGAACCAAGCAGGAGAACGTCTAGAAGAACACCAGGCAATTGAAGCTGAACTTAAAACTCACTTCAAAACGGTTCTGCAAGAAGATAGACTAGACAGGCAGACATCGATCAACAAGATCCTTCCCCACATCCCCAAACTCATCTCGGAAGAGCACAATCAGCTCCTCCTGAGGCCGGTATCACTCTTGGAGGTTGAACAAGCTGTCACTCAGAACAAAGAAGGCAAGGCTCCAGGATCGGATGGCTTCACAGCCTGCTT
Organism: Pinus albicaulis; assembly: GCA_034641835.2. Lineage (NCBI taxonomy): Eukaryota > Viridiplantae > Streptophyta > Pinopsida > Pinales > Pinaceae > Pinus > Pinus albicaulis. The sequence goes on from CM076581.1 coordinate 1,483,258,836, forward strand.
CTTCCATCACTTCTGGGACCTGATAAAAAATGAGGTCTGGCAATTAGTAGAGGAGTCCAGAACCATGCATTGGCTCCTTCCATCTCTCAACGCCACCTTCATCGCCCTCATCCCCAAAGTCGACCATGCTGCCTCTCCATAAAAATTCAGACCCATCGCCCTTTGCAACGTCATCTACAAAATCATCTCCAAGGTCATTGCCAATCGGCTTAAGCCACTCTTACCTCTTCTCATCTCCTCCGAGCAAACTGGGTACGTTGAGGGCAGACAAATCCTGGACGGCATCATACTTACCCACGAGGTTATTCACTCCTTAAAGCAGATCAAAAAGCTTGGAATGCTCCTGAAGATCAATCTGTCTAAAGCCTTTGACAAACTCAGTTGGAATTATATCCGCCAGGTTCTTTCCGCCTTTGGTTTTAATCCCTCTTGGATTTGTTGGGTCATGAGTCTAATTTCCTCCTCCTTCTTTTCCATCCTAGTCAATGGTTTTCCCTCCCAACCTTTCTCTCCTTCTCGTGGTATCCGTCAGGGTGACCCTCTATCCCCCTTCCTCTTTGTTCTAATGGCCGAAGGTCTTGGAAGATATATCAAGCAAGCCATGCACAAGAAGAAGATTCGAGGCATCTCAGTTCATGGCTCTTCTCCCATCACACATCAGCAATTTGTGGACGGCAATATGCTATTTGGGCACCCCTCTGCCCAAGAAGCCTCATCTCTCAAAGCCATTCTCGACACCTTTGCTGAAGCTTCGGGCACCTCTGTTAACGCCACGAAGTCTCAAATATTTTTCTTCAACACTGCGCCTTACACTCAAGCTCGAATAGCTCGAATCTTGGGATTCACCATAGCCAAACTTCCAGCTAACTATCTCGGCGCCCCCCTCATAGACTCCGCCCTGAAGCACTCATCCTGGAAGCAACTACTTGACAAAATCGAAGCCAGACTCTCCTCTTGGACGTTTTGCTCTCTCAACCTTCCCAGTCGACTTATCCTTGTCAAGGCTGTCCTTCAATCCATGCCCCTCTAAATTTTCTCTCTCCTGGCCACACCCAAGTGGGTCCTCAAGCAAATCAAGGCTCTTCAATGCAAATTTCTCTGGGGAGCCTCTGGTCATAATCAGAAATGGGCTCTAGTCAAATGGGCCACTATCTGCACCCCAAAACATGTTGGAGGCCTGGGTCTTCGTGATCCCTATCACAGTAACGCCATCATGGGTGCAAAAGTTTGGTGGAATTGGCTATCTAAACCTCACAACCCATGGGTGAGGCTTTGGACTGACAAATACGCCAATCACAGACCCACCTCTGAGCTCATCAGACTCACCACGGTTGAATTGGGTTCTTTGATCTGGAATGCAGCGAAGCAACACCGACAACTGATCCAAGAGCACAGTTTCTGGGAAGTTCACAACGGTCAAGTTGCTCGCTTCTGGACAGACGCCTGGCAGCAAAGACCCCGCTTGTTGACTTCCACTGATCCTCAGCTCCAACCGCAGGAGATTCACTCCCTTGAAGAACCGATCTGCCATTTTTGGGAGGAGGTCCCCATCCAAGGATTCCGCCAATGGAAATCAGCAGCCACCTGTTTGAATCAGCAGCAGGATCATGTTCAGGCGCAGCTAGACAAGGAGCTAAACAACAGGAAATTGAGATACTCGGAGCAGCCAGACATCATAAGGTGGGGTTACACCACCAGGGGCACGTTCACAACTCAGGAAGCTTATTCGCTTCTCATTCATACCCAGGATCCCATTGATCCCATTTGGAAGGGGCTCTGGCTACCTCATCTTTGGCCCAAGATTTCCACTTTCTTGTGGCTCCTTAGCCATCGCAAAATTCTCACCTGGGACAACCTTCTCAAAAGAGGCTTCACTGGCCCTTCACGCTGTCCAAACTGCGCCAATCAGGAGGAAACCATCCACCATATGATGATCAGGTGCCCTCTGGCATCCTCGCTTTGGGACAGCATCAGCCTCAAATGCAGAAGAGATGGCAGGAACAGGGCAGATCTGAATGCCCTTATTCGCAACTGGCCAACAGCCCCCTACAACTGTGCTCTCCTCAACGCCCTGTGGCTGATCATTCCAGGCCTCACGCTCTGGAACATTTGGAAAGAACGGAACAGGCGAGTCTTCAAAGGCAAAAGTACTCCCTTCGATGTCCTTTGGAGCAATCTCTGCAGGAACCTCCAAGAAACTTTAAGTCTACGGAATTGGCATCAAGATGACTTCCCCTCACAACCTTCAGAAAAAATCATTTGGGAAAGCTGGAAACTTACTCTTCCGCAAGTACACACCTCTTACAATCATTCAAAGCATCAATCCCCTACCAAACACAATTGGGACCACCCCCCTGAGGGCTCCCTAAAGCTCAACTTCGATGGAGCATCCAAAGGGAACCCAGGGGAGGCTGGATTTGGGGGTATCTTCAGGGACCACCATGGGAGTCTTCTGCTCATTTACTATGGAACTATAGGCTGGGACACCAACAACTCGGTAGAGCTTGAAGGAATGTGGCAAGGGCTACAACTAGCACATCTCAACAACTTCTTTCCTCTGGAAAATGAGGGTGATTCTCAGATTCTCATCAACATAGCTCAGAAACTACTCCAAGGCTCTCCCCCTTCACGAGTTTCTGATAGCTAGAGATTGATGGCTAGACTAGAACTCATGGCAAACTGGATGCAACAAAACAAAGCCATCGTTCTAAAGCATGTCAAAAGATCAGGTAACAAGGTCGCGAATCTACTGGCTAACAAAGGAGTTACCAGCGCTCAAACTCTCTTTGCTGGACCCCTCTCCAATCTCAATGACAGCAAACTCCTACAGGACTGCACTCAGTTGGTGCAACAGGACAACACCACCCCGGATGCGGGTGTATCCAGTTGATATGGGGAGGATCGGTGGTCAGGCTGGCGCGTGGCAAGGCCACATAGCCGTCGGCCACCTGCATTCAAGTCGCACTGGTTGCATTTATAACATAGTCCATCACCCAATTTGGCATTCAAGCCGGTGGGGAAGACGAGGTTGCCTCCATAACTCGACGCCGTCCTCCAGCTACAGGCGCATTTTCACCTTCTCGATGCTTCACTGCTGGGATCTGCAATTTATTTGGCTCGTCACCATGCATAGTTTCATCGATCCGCTCTGCTCTGGCTGTCCTCTGGAAGCCAAGCTCTATAGCTCCCACACTGCACTGGGAAGGCGGTGTAATCTCTATTGCTGCGTGGAGTTTATGCCGGGTTTCCATTACTCTCAAAGCCCGTTTTTCCCCTTGCTTCTTGCAGGCCCGCCTCAGTCTATCCCGCCTCAGTCTATCCCACCTGTCACTCTGCAATTCTCTCCGACTCGTTTGCGCTCTCCAGGCGAGAAGATGCCTCGGCTTCGGCACAGGCTCAGATGCCGCAGAGGTAGCACTCGAGCCAGGCCCGCCTCTAGGCGTCGCTCCCCCTCCAGCCATTCGAATTCCTCGGCTTCTGACTCCCCCCGTAGCGCCTCTCCTCGAGCTTCTAACAGGCGCAGAACAAATCGTGGCCCCTCCTCGCTTGTCCATCTCCCGCCCTTTCCTCCACGCGATGCAAATGTCCATCCGCCCCGCTCTGACCCTCGCAGCGCTGAGTCTGCCCACCTGGTCAACCCTTCCATGGCCTTGTTTCACTTTCCCTGCCTTACTTCCCAGCCTATGGTGGTGGCGACGATTACTGTAACGTTCAAAGAACTCCCTAAATTCGGTTCGATGACCTTGCCTCCTGCGCATCCGGGAATTCAGCTTCGCACCCTTGGGTCTGACCAGGCTATCCAAACTGGTGCGCAGAACCGCTCACAAGAAGCTAAGGGAGGCAGACATGGCGGTGGCAGTTCCAGTATCAAAGGCACGCCAATGGAGCAGCACAAAGCAGGCGCGGCAACAAATCCCACTCCGGACGATGATGATGACAGCTACGGATGCAGAATCGAAGAAGAACCCCCCTCTAACGACTATGGTATCTAGGATTCTCAGTCATTTTTTGTCTTTCAGGTCAGATTTTCTGTCTAGATGGTGTCTTCAGAATTCCTGGCCTGCGGGCTTGACAAAGCACTGTTACAGTCCTATGTTTATGTTTAATGCTGGTTTGTACTGCTACAGTCCCATGGTTTTTTTCTTAATGCTGGTTTCCTCCTTAGAGGCAGCAATTAAACTTTTATTGGGCTAGTTTCCCCCTGTGGGCAGCGCTATTTTTGATATTGTGCTGAACTCTTCACGCCTATGTAGGCACACCTCTGTATGTACCATATTTTTCCAGTAATAGAATCTAGTCTTATTTAGAATATATATATATATATATATGGGTTAAATTTGAATAATCAAAACAATTAATTGTAAAAACTTAAAAATAATAAATACTCAAACTTAATAAAGAATATTTGGTTCAAACCTAGATAAACACTTAAACAACTAATAAAATGATTTTTTTCCTCTTAATTTTAAGATTTCTAATTTTTTTATTTACTTACTTTTATTTTATTTATTTACCATTTATTTTTAAGTTTTTTTAAAATCAATTGATTTTATTATTATTATTATTATTATTATTATTATTGATTATTTAGCCTTAACATAAATATTATTTTTATTTTACATATTCATTTCATAAAAAAATTTACTCTCCCACTTTATAATATAATGATAGTTTGTATTAATTGTAATAACTAGTTCACACTTTACAAATAAGCTCATAATTAATATAAATGAAATAACCTAATAAATATTAGGAATTTTTCTCCTCTATTGTTTAGACTTTTTTCGAAACAAGATTAGAAATCTCATCTAAGACCCAGCTTAAATATATAATAAATCTCCAACAATTTGATTGGAAAAAGAAACTTAATAAAATCAAATAAGAGTGTTTTATTTTTATTTTTATTTGGTTTGGCAAATTCTTGAATTGTGTTGTTTAAACTTGCATATAGCCTTAAAAAACCATGTGGCATTTCTATGGTGTTGAATTGAGTGTGAAACATGTGATTTCAATGAATCAATCAAAAGTTTGACACTGGAAATCTTCCAATTTAAACAACACAAGTCAACATCTGACCCTAAAGTTTTTTTATAAATTGATTAGTGACAAAAATCAACTTGAAACAATAACACTTGAAAACTTCTCCTTGGTAAAAATACACATAACTAAAATAAATAGAATAAAATAATATAATATAATATAATTTAAAGATAATAGAGATACTATCAAACCCTAACCCTAACCCTAAACCTTGGACGAAGTACTTGCCAAAAAAATTACTATAAATATAGAATAGTGTAGAGGTCCTGGTACACAGTAGTTGCACTACAGGTCCAACAGTTTGAGTTTATGTGGACGTCTTCGTTGGCTTCGAAAATGAGACTCTCTTATTTTAGTTATGTGATCATCATCGCACTAGTGATACTGTGCAAGGAGGTGGCTGTGGGTAATGGCTGGCAGCCGGCCACTGCAACTCGTTATGTCAATCAACATGAGGATGGCGGTATGTAATTGTAAATATATATTGCGTTGTTGGTGGCATAGTATTAATTTTGTATTATATATTATATGCAAATTGGAATTTGGAATTAGAGAGAGATATTTCTAATTTGGAATTTGGAATTGGTGTCATATTATTAATCTTCGTTTTCACATATTTCTAATTTTCCAATAAAAAATAGCATGCCATTTCAACGACCCAGTGAAAGAATGGCTTTTCCAATGGGAAATAGCATGCGGACCAGGAGCGTGTGCAGATTGCTATCAAGTATGCATTCGTTTATCCTGCCGAGGATTCTCATAAGTTTTCCTTAGTAATAATAAATATTAAGTTTACTAATAATAATAGAGTTTACCGGCCTGTAGAGGATTCTGAACAACAATTTGGTTATTGTGTAAACAACAGGTAAAGTGCAAGAAAAGGGGCGTTTGTTCTGGAAAGCCGGTGACTGTGAGAATTACTGATCAATGTTCGGGGCGTGGAGGCAAAACACACTTTGAACTCAGTGATGTTGCGTTTGATAGCATTGCAGCTCCCGGCAAAGGTGCAGAGCTCCGTAAAATGGGAATCGTGCCAATATCATTCCAACGGTAGGGTTGATAGTTCTTTCTTACTTTGTTTCTTTGTAACTGATGTCACTGCTCTACTCCGCTGAAGTGTAATACGCTCTGTAGTATTGTTTCCTGGTAACAAGGAATTTTGCATGATAGAATAATAATACTATATAATTTGGTATTCCGTCTCTTGTTTTTATATAATGTGGTATTCTCTCTTGTTTATATTAATTATTTTGTTTTGGTTAATTATTTTAGATGGAAAATAAATAATAATGATAATATATTATGTATATCAAATGTATATAGTATCTATAAAATAAAATATATCAGATTTAAAAGTAAATACAATGTTGTCTTGTTTAAAATGTTAAAAAGAATATAAATAAATTTTATTTTATTTGTTTTATTGTAAATTTTTTTTTTTTTTTTTACCGGTGACTGTGAGAATTACTGCTCAATGTTCAGGGCGTGGAGGCAAAACACACTTTGAACTCAGTGATGTTGCGTTTGATAGCATTGCAGCTCCCGGCAAAGGTGCAGAGCTCCGTAAAATGGGAATCGTGCCAATATCATTCCAACGGTAGGGTTGATAGTTCTTTCTTACTTTGTTTCTTTGTAACTGATGTCACTGCTCTACTCCGCTGAAGTGTAATACGCTCTGTAGTATTGTTTCCTGGTAACAAGGAATTTTGCATGATAGAATAATAATACTATATAATTTGGTATTCCGTCTCTTGTTTTTATATAATGTGGTATTCTCTCTTGTTTATATTAATTATTTTGTTTTGGTTAATTATTTTAGATGGAAAATAAATAATAATGATAATATATTATGTATATCAAATGTATATAGTATCTATAAAATAAAATATATCAGATTTAAAAGTAAATACAATGTTGTCTTGTTTAAAATGTTAAAAAGAATATAAATAAATTTTATTTTATTTGTTTTATTGTAAATTTTTTTTTATTATTATTTATGAATAAGTGTTTTTATAGTGATATGGAATCCCTATCTTATGAAATTGTATTTAAAAGTAATAAAATACTGAAATTTCTACATGTATTGTTATTTTTTGAAAAATTATAATATTCGAATTTTTCATTTCTCACTAAATTGACTTTTATTTCTCATTTTCTTTTTACTTTTTCCAAGCCCTTAAAATCAAAGACACAATCAAAGAACACCAGTTCAAACCCCTACCCCCTTAGAATCTTTTTATTTCTGCCAACCTTTTGTTTTAGATATTAACTATTTTCAATACTTTAAATTCATTAAAATTCTAAGCATTCTTTTATATATATATAATTGATTTCTAGCCTAGAATTAAATTTTATAATAATTACCATCACAAAAATTCCATATTTTATTATAAAATTAATAGCCATAATGACCCTAACATTATAATATTAATATAATTTTAACAAAATTCTTATTTCAACTTAATTCATTAAACAAAATTTATTCATAAAAATTCTAGAATTCTTCATAATCACAACACTCCTGACCCATTTAATTTTATTGTAATCTATTTTATATTATTATAGTCACTTTTCATGTTATTAATTTATTCAAGTTAATCACACCAATTATGCCAACATTTTTGTCTTAATAATATCAATTAATAATTGAATCTAAAAGTACAAAGATGCATTGTTTCTAGTAAAATAAATATTAGATAAAGATTGTTTGAAAAATATTTGAGAAAACTTTATTATGAAGAGGGATTTTCTATTTAAAAGTTGCTTGATTTGACAAATTAATTTCATTATTTTCATTCATTAAATATTTTCACTCAAAATCAAATCTTTCTAGTCCTTGTACTGTCCAAGTTTGATAATTCCATTTATGTTGATAGGAGAAGCAAAATGCCAAATCTTGAGTGATCCTTTGCTAGAATTCAAGTTAGCAATACCTCCTATACTTGAAAAAAAAATAGTCAATAATATGATCTTGTTAATTATATTGTGAGTAAAGTAGTATTCTACTTTATGATGAGACATTATTATAACCAAAATCCTAACACAACTTTGGAGCCATTGGGTAGTTGATGGGAGATAAAATAATAAGAAGTGACATGTAAATATGTAATCTTTGACTAAAGTAGTATTGTAATTTATGATGAGACATTGTTATAAAAGACCTAGCACAACTATTGGAACCCTTTGGGTAGTTGATGGGAGATAAAATAATGAAAAGTGACTTGTAAATATGTAATCCTTATCATAGGATTAAATCTTCAATATTTGATTAAAAGTATAATTTGTTCTAAAATTTAATAGTTTTTAATCTAAAGGTTTACTAGTTAGATAAACTTAGAATTATAGAAAAATTATTATGAGGAAAAATAATTTATTATTCAAATAAATTTATTATTTTACACAAAATTTTACATAAAAATAATTAAAAAAAACATGAATGTATTTAATTAAAATAAGTCATAACTTCCACGTCATGTTTTATAACAGCACTCCAGGGAATATAAAAGAAAGGATGTAACATCAGGATTTAATTTCTTTATGTTTTTTCAAATGATACATTTGACTTTTTAATTGAAACACTATTAAGGAGTATGTTAATCAATTTATGAACAAGATTTATTTTATTTTGAAGAAAGAATTAATTTATGGTGTGGTTTCCTGCTTAAAAAATTTCAAGTTTCTACAGTAGTTAGATTAAAAGAATGTTAAGTCCCTATATTAATAGTGTAGCCCCTTATTATTGTTAGTGTAAACACCTTATTGTTATTATTGTACCCTTGTAACCCCCATTTTGTTATTATTGTGCCCTTAAATTATTATTGTTAGGTCGGCTAGGATTACATTGTGGCCCACTAGGATTACATTATGGCCCCATGGACTCCTATATATAGAAAGGAGGTTTTGTGAATTGTATCATCAAAGAATTGTTCATTTATGTAATGTATTGGAGGTTTCCCCCTCGAAGTGGCTCATTTCTAAGGCGTTTACATCTCTTTTCTTCTATTTTTGGAGCTGGTTACACAACATTTGGTATCAGAGCTTTGGATTCTAGGGTTTCGCTGCTCCAAACAGGTCATCGTGGCATTTTAGCTATAACTTTTTTTCTACGAAGTTTCAGAAGCTGAAATTTTTAGGGTGCGAAGCTGAAATCCTGAGGAAGATTTTCTAAAAATTTCAGATCTTGGTTCGCAATATTTGCGGAGATATCATCTGTGGAAGTTAGGTCTTTTTTCAAGCTCCTAAACAGGTCATCGTGGAATTTTCGCTATAAATTTTTTACTACGAAGTTTCAGAAGCTGAAATTTTTAGGGTACGAAGCCGAAATCCTGAGGAAGCTTGTCTAAAAAATTCAGATCTTGGTTCACAATATTTTCGGAGATATCATCTGTGGAAGTTAGGTATTTTTTCAAGCTCTTAAACAGGTCATCGTGGAATTTTCGCTATAAATTTGTTTCTACGAAGGTTCAGAATCTGAATCAGCAGCAGCAGGTGGAATCATGAGTGGTACTCTGGTCAAAATTTCAAATCTAAGCCTGTAACATTTGAAGATATGATCTCGTGGAAGGTAGTGCTTTTTCAAAGTTCTGATCCAATAATCTCAAAGAGGTGACTATGGGAAACGTTCTACATCCTTTGAGATTGGATTAAGGCCACGTGTGGTGCCGCAAGTACACAGCCTCGTAGTTTCTGATATCAATTTAGAGACAAAGTACAAAACAAAGACACGTGGCAAGTTCATAAGTGTGCTCATCAACCAAATTCAATTAGGCTGTCATGGGACGACACAACTTTGTCTTGGAGAATCCAAATCAGGTCAGACCTGTGGCATTCGAAAGATAATTCAGAGGGATACGTTGGTACTAAAATTTAGATATTGAAGTGCTACAATAACATAGATAATAAAATTTCAATATCGAGCTCCTCAAAAGCAAGTAAAAGGTGTTTATTTGTTTTTTCGAATTGCATAAATCTTGTTTGAAAAATCAGTTTGAAGTGATTCCAAGGGCCTATTGAGCATATATTTCAGTATTGGGTTCTGAGATGCCTCCTAAAAAGAATTCAACACCCATTATGCCCTCAGAAATCTATACTATGACGCATGAAGAGGAAGAATTGCAGTATGAGATATCAAAATTATGGTACCAAGTGCAACAAATTTCGATCTTACGAAGAGCAATCGAAGATGACATAGATGGTTTAAAAGCAGAAATGGAGGCTAAGTTGGATGGTTTGAAGGATAAAATAATAGCTAATATGGATGATAAATTAGTGGAAGATTACATCGAGCATCAACAACAAGTTCTCCAACTCTCAAAGGATAACCTAACTTTGGTGCAGAATCTAATGAAACAACAAGAATATCAACATCACATCGAAAGAAGTTCTGAAGCAGTCACAGAAAAAATAACTCGACAAGTACGATCAATTTTAGAGTATCTCAGCAAGTGGAATAACTTTCTTGTAGAAGATTCCACATGGGAGGATGAGAATTTTATACAGAAGCATCAAGAAATAATCAAGCGTTGAGGACAACACTTGTTTGAAGGAGAGGGGCATGTTAAGTCCCTATATTAATAATGTAGCCCCTTATTATGTTAGTGTAGCCCCCCTTATTGTTATTATTGTACCCCTGTAACCCCCATTTTGTTATTATTGTGCCCTTAAATTATTATTGTTAGGTCGGCTAGGATTACATTGTGGCCCACTAGGATTACATTATGGCCCCATGGACTCCTATATCTAGAAAGGAGGTTTTGTGAATTGTATCATCCAAGAATTGTTCATTTATGTAATGTATTGGAGGTTGCCCCCTCGAAGTGGCTTATTTCTAAGGCGTTGATATCTCATTTCTTCTATTTTTGGAGTTGGTTACACAACAAAGAAATTTCTCACCATTACCTTTCCTATGAGGATAAAAGAGAATTCCCACATAGGAAAAGAGGTTACGTACATAGAGAAAGGACAAAGAAAGGGCTCTAAGGTTAAGGTGAGATGGAACTCTGCTACTTGACACTGAAGAAGAGGTGGAAAGAGGTCTCGAGGTCTACCTCTAGAAGATCTATTCAATCCTACATGTATTATAAACCCAAGATAGGGTGAAACAAAAGGTTCTTATTATGCATTTAATGAGTACATTAATTGTCTTGAAAAAACTATTATATTAAGTTAGCAATTATTCATTTCTACCGGATTTCTAGATATATTATTTATGTCTTACTTCAGGGTGTCTATACAATTTTTGGTATATCTATGATGATTATAGAGTTAAGAAAAGAAAATAAATTTATATGCATATAGAATTTCAAGATAAACATTAACTAACACCTTTAACAGTAGTGGGATAGTAGTTTCACCATGGAGCAAACTAATGAATGGATTGGGACAGTTGGCATCGAGGTGGAAATCTCTAGAGAGGAGATTCTGTCTTGCTAAGATTTAGGAAAATATTACATGAACTAAGGGTTTGAGAAATAAAATCCCTTTTGAGCGATGGTTCAAACCCCTTTTGAGCGATGGTTCGGTCATCTGTAGATATTTAACTTAAAGAAAATACTGAACTTAAAACAAAAGAAAAACAAAACAGAATAGGTATTGATACTAGAGAGTTAATACTCAAAGTAATTAAAACAAGTATATGAAAAATGTAGATGTTTTGTAGCATTACAGTGAATTATTATTTCTAAAGAATATAAAACTGAAGCAATAAAAGATAATTTAACATAAAAAAACCCTCATGAGGAGGTAAAACCCTATGTTAGAGAAACACATAAATATCCCGGTCATTTCTACTAAGAGAAAGAAAACCTGAGCACAAGCGCTCTATTATAGACCACCATAAGCGCTCTATTATAGACCACCATAACAATGATTTGATGAGTTAATTTTCCTAAAATAGAAATAACAAGTGAAAATAGTTCTCAATTTTCCTAAAATAGCAATAACAAGTGAAAATAGTTCTCACTGGAGGGTGAAAATAACAAATGAAAATATTTCTCACTACAGGGTGAAAATAACAAGTGAAAATAGTTCTCATTGCAGTGTGAAAATAGATATCACTTAAGGTTTTTGGTTTGAGAAGTGAGTTTAACACTATTTTAAAAAACAATATTTAATATTTTTCAATATTTATAAAAATTCAGTTTTAGGAGTTCAAATTCAACCATGTCCGAATATGAATGAATGAATGAAATTTTAACGTCCACGAGACTAAAAATAGGCTATGGGACTATGGGTTCCCTGTTTTCTTCGTTTTCATTTCAGTCCTCTTCTTGTTCAAATTGATGATGAGCTGGCCCAACCTTCCATGTTTTCGTCGTTTTCATTTCAGTCCTCTTCTTGTTCAAATTGATGATGAGCTCGCCCAACCTTCCAACTATCTCATCGCTGAAATGATAATGCCAAGAAACCAATGCTAAGATATTCCCTTAACTTTCTCTGATGTCTTTGAACACATCACATTCCAAAATGAAATGTTTTTCTGATTCCACTGCTCCAGACATGCAAAATGTACACACTCATTCTTCTCAAGCTTCCTTAGACCTTTCCACCCCTGTTTCACACCGAAGATGATGCGAGTTGGTTTTTAATTGAGCAATAAGAACCTTTTCTCTCCACGGAATGGTAGCTTCAATGTACTCTTTTTGTTGGATATGATACATAGGGTTGAATTTTTTGATGTAGTATTTATTTTTTCTACCCAACTCTTTTCCCCATACCTGTTTATGAAATTTATCCATAACAAAATTATTTAGCTCTTTTCTATTTGTGGGACAAGCATTGAGGTACATATTCCATTTTTGCATCTATGTTTAGTTTTGTCTCATCCATGTTTTCTTTCTTTCACTCATGCCTTCCTTGAGGATAACATTAGGTCATCTACCTACTCCCATTTGCTAAATTCTTTTTAGATATCTTATAAGTTGAACCATAGAAATTGCTTCGATGGGAATTGCTCCTGTTTCACTCAACCTTATCTCATAATGTACCGAAATTTTTATTTTGAACTTGCTCATGATCAAACGTTTTTTTGTTTTCTCAATTTTCTTCCATTTTGAGATATGGGTGCTACTAGCTCACAATTCACATCCATATAGCATCACTGGACAAACTAGGAGTTCAAAAAGAACTTTAATCATTTTTCAATCCCATAACTCTGCTTCTCTACATCTGTTTTGAAGAACATACAATGCTTTTCACCCTTCTAAGATTCTCTTCATTGTGTAGTCCTCCTAATTAATTTTGTTGTTGAAATCGATCCCGAGGTATTTTTACTCATTTACTTCTTCAAGAGTGTTTCTTTCAAAGAAGAATGTATGCTGACTTTTCTTCTTTTTATTAGATAAAATCATTATCTTGGTCTTGCTAATATTGAATTGCATCTCCACTGCTCTACGAAAATGCTCAAGGGCATATAGGTGCATCTGCAGTCCATGGGCCGATTTAGAAATCAAAACAAGATCATCAACATATAAAAGAAGCTTGATTACAAACCCCCCCAATCAAACACCCTCTCCACCTAGCAAATTTAGCCACTCTTCCAGTTTATCAATATATAAACCGAAAAGAGTAGGGGATAACAGACAACCTTTCTTGACTCCAATGTGACTTCTAAAGCTTTCTGAAATACCTGCTGAGGTTCTAATTTTGACTTTCACCTCTTCATAAAGTCTATGGAAAAAAACTCTATAATGCAAAGGAATTTCAAGTTCTTCCATTCTACCCCACAACTTATCTCTAGGGACTGTGTCAAATGGCTTTTTGAAGTCAACGAAACAACAAAATTCTTCTTCTTTATCCCCCCAAACCTTTTCAATAATGTGTCCCAACGTGATGCCATGATCCACTGTAGAATGCTTCGGCCTAAAACCTTCTTGTCCTTTTGACCTCTTTTCTTTCACTTCTACCCACTTACTGATTCTATTTTCTACCATGCTGTCGAAAAGCTTTGAAAACAAAGGGTTGATCATAATGGTTCTATAATTGGACGGATTATTAATGTCCCCACTTTTAAAAAGGGGTATTGCTAGGCTAGTTGTCCAGTCTCTTGGGAATCCTTGTTGAATGATGTTGTTGAATATCTCCATGATGTGCAGTGCAAGAGTGTTCCTTCCCCATTTTATATACTCTCCTTGAAGTTCAACCAAGTCTTTTGCCTTTCCTATTTTCAGCTTTTTAATTCCAATTTCCACCTCTTGTAATGTTCAGAGCTTTGTATTTGTGTTGAGCCCCGGGGGAGGCTTAACCTCTGATTCTTTCTCATAGAGTTGTCTTGCATATCCAAACCATTGATTAGCTGTAATATTATTTTCAATTTGCTTCTTCTTTGCTTGAAGTTCTTTCCAGAAATTTTTTTGGTTATTCTTGCCTAGATATATTAACTCTTCTCACCTTGTTTGCATGAACTCATCTTTTTTCATTTTTAATATCTGTTTATACAACTTCTCCTTGCCTGTATTTTTCAAGGTTCTCCTTGTTGTTTTTCATTCTTCATCAAACCAAGCATTTACAAGAAAACAATTTGATTCTAATTTCCTATTTTTTGCTCTTTTTCACTTCTCAAGTGCCCTTTGAATTATATTTGTTAACTCGTGACTGTTGAGGCTTTGGAAGCTCATTTTCTCTTTCTGAATTAATCTCTCCAGCATTGTCTTGAAGAGAGTACAATTTTCTTGTGTTAGAAATTTTTTTCCCTTTGGTAGTGATTGCCGAGAGCATTGGGTTTTTCTCTTATGTTGCCTTTCTTCTACCCTTGATAAATTCATATAAATTGGGTTATGGTATGATTTTAAGTCCCAGTTATTCTCTCCAATATTAACTTCATCTATCTTTTCTATCAAGTTTTGTGAACAAATCACATAATCAATGATACTTGCCCCATTTTATGTGTTGCGGGTGAAGTTCCCAGAATTTTTCCATCTATCAAGACCATTGCAAATAATTAAGTTGAAAGCCCCACACAGTGTAAGCAATTCGTCTCCAAAATAGTTGCTAACTTTGTCATCTTCTGAACATCTCACCCATTGGGGATTCTCCTCTTTAGTGAGCCAAATAAGATTATGATCCTCTTTGCAACAAAAATACAAGCATTAAAATCACCCACTAAAAGCACTTCTCCCTATTAATAGTATGCAACAATATTTTTCTTTAAAGCCGCATACAGATCCTTGTTGTCTATCTCCTTATCTTTGTAAGTTTTTGAGACTTGAGGGGAAAAATAGCATGATGAAATTCTTATGTGATTCTCATTCTTTGATATTTTGAACCATAAATATTGTTTGGTTTCATCTTCTTTCATCAACTGAATTTGATGGCCTTCCTTTTCTTTCACTAAAACTAGTATTCCCCCATACCCTTTTCCATTTTTTGTTACCTTGTTCCAAACTGCTAACTCCAAATAACCTTCAAACACAGGAGTTTTGCAACCATCATGTCCACGAGTTTTCGTGAGACAGATTATGTCTCTACCTTCAGAAATAGGCCCTAACCAAGGTCCCCTCCTCCAAGGATAACCTCTACAATTCCAACAAACTAAACTTAGGTAGACCTGGGTAGGATTTGACTATTACGCAGTTTGACATATAAGACTCAACTTCGAGTCTTCACCCCTTTCCATCCATGTTGCTCTTGTTGTTTTCCTCCCTATTATCGAATTCACCATTTTTTTCTTTACTGTCAGCTTGTTGCCCTGTTTTGTCCTGAGTCCCAAACACTGCAATAACGGCTTTACCATCGTACAACCATGCCCTTTTCCCTTCATTTCTTGCTACCCTAATTTTCTTCATTTCTTCCCTTCTCTCCTCTTGTTGTTTGATGGTTAAATATTCATCTAGGAAGAAGTGTGAGCCTTTTAAGAGTTTCTTTGTTCTCAAGAGATGGTGTTTGTCGTGCACGGTTGCCATGGTGACTTTTCTGGGGTGAGGCCTCTCTTCACATATCTTCCCCACCCTCCTTGCTTGGAAAATTTCCCCTTTCCAATGTAGCTTCTCTTTCAGAAATTTCGTTGCCAAATTGAGAGTAATTTCATTCCTCTCATAATCTCTTATTCTCCTGATAATAAAGTTTGTTTATATGTTTTTTCTTTCTTTGTGTTCTCTTTCTTGTACTCTACGAGCACTTGCATCTTTTTCTTCCTCTGTTCTTATGTAACCATTAGCGTATTCAACTCTATCTTTGATTTGTTTTGGACCGCCATCCATATTGTTCTTTTTTGTCTTCTCTTTTGAAAGATTTGTTGGTTGACATACTTGAGTATCTACCTGAGTTGCTTTAGGAATTATCATATCCTTGTCTGCTGCTCTTGATCTTGTCATGGTTTGCCACAATGTCTTCATGTTTTTCCATTCTTGTTTTCCTGTCTCTAGAGCCTCTTGTAACATTGTTACCTGTTCTTTTAAAATTATTACCTTCCATTAAATACCGATTTGAAAATGTGATCTCTAAAAATTTTTGGTCCCTTCTCTGTTCTTTGGCTTCCAAAAGCTCCAGCCTTGTCCTGGCCCTAATTAATTCTTTAACATAAAGCTCTAATGACAAAATGAGAGGTGTGGATGTGACACTGTAAATGGGTGACTCTCTTTTTTTTCGCTGCCCTTATTTATTTTCTTTCTCCGGCCTTGTTTTCTTTTTCTTTGTCTTTTTTCTTATTACCATTTGAGGCGGGCAAGTCTACGCCTTAAAATGCGCCGATATTGCTTTGTATTTACCCAAATCCACTTCCATGTTTTCTATGTTGAAACAATTTTGACTTGACCTAAATGGTTGGTTTCCACATAATCTGATATTTCCTTACTATTTTCAACATTTGCTAATGATTTTCTTTACATTTTAAGATGAGAAAATCCTCAAATCTGTATTGCTGTATGGCTATCTATTCTCAAGGAAATTTTTTCAAACAATTGACATACAAAATGTTGTAACATAAAAAATGTCGTATCTCGCACTTTGCTGAGTGCTTTGTATTTTCAGCTCTCTAAATTTTTAATTCTATGTATGTGTGAGAGTTGTAACTCAACACTATCTGTTGTTCTTTGATAGTATTGGCAAATCTTTGAGCCGTCCTGGGCCGTGGTTGTTTTGTTTCTGTCGTTCAAAAAACACAAACAGAAAGACAAAAAAGCATTCACACAAAGCTTATCTTAAATTAAACATACCAATAGTGCAAAATACCCCTTCGTAGTTGTGTTCTTCACACTGTATAGTGCAGTAGCGGGGGAGTTGTATAGGGTTCTACTAAGAATTCCTTATTTCAATGAATTGATAGCTGGAGAGCAGCACACCTGCGAATGACTTGAATGCCTTTTTCACTCTGCTCTTCCACACACGCATTTGGAGAGAAAAATTAGTATGAACATCATGGATGGGAATGGTGGGTTGATTTGAATTCAAAGGGGCTCCCCTTCAAATGTGAAATGGTTTACTTGGGTAAGGTATTTCTCTGATGGTTTACTTGGTACGCTCGAAAACCTATATGACACCTCGTCATCCAACAGTCCATCCATGACGTTGTTCATCGTTTGAGAGAATCCAATTTTTATGCGCCCTACAGCTCCAGAATGTGCCTGCTGCTGCAGGTGGGTATGTTTTTTTGGTCATTACCCTCACAAAATAAGGTAGCTGCTCAATGGAAGTGCTAAAAAATGTTATCAATCACAATCACATACAGATGAAAATGATGGCTGCATTGTGTATTGTGTCGCTGCCTCAACTTCAGCCTAGAAAGGCAGCCATCACTACCATTCAAATTCACACAGAAGCCAATCCCATGAATCCAGTTAAAGATTCTTCCATGGTCGATCATGCAGAGTCTTTTACTTATGTGTCTCTCTTGCAGGCTTGCATTCGGAAAACGATTTGGCAGAGAGAAAATTACTCCATGCCCAAATCACTCAGAGAGGATTTACAGTTCTCACACATTTACACAACACTCTCCTCAACGTCTATGTCAGATTTGAGAGCTTGGTGGATGCTCGCAGAGTTTTTGATCAAATGCTCGGACGTGATGTTTGTTCATGGACTGTGATGATCGCGGGTTATGCCAGGTAGAGGGTAGCCCACGGGGCATTATGGCTGTTCTTCCTCATGCGGCGAGAAGGCGTCCAACCCAATAAGTTCACATTCGCCAGCGTACTCCCTGCTTGCGCCGACTCTGCAGACACCAAAGAAGGACTGGACATCCATAAAGAGATCAGAGGAAGTAGATTGCAGAGTGATGTATTTGTGGCGAATGCCCTGATAGATATGTATGTGAAATGTGGCAGCATAGAGGATGCACACTATCTGTTTGACAAAATGTGTGAACGAGACGTGGTATCCTGGACAACGTTGATTGCAGGGTATGAGCAAAATGGGCAGGCAGAGGAGGCCATGGATCTTTTCAAGCAAATGTGGCTTGTGGGTGTGAAGCCAAACACCAAAACATATGCCAGTGTTCTGCCGGCATGTGCCGATCTGGAACGGGGTATGGAAATCCATGGGGAAATAATCAAAAGTGGTTTCCAGTCTCATGTCTTTGTTGAAAGTGCCCTTGTAGATATGTATGCAAGATGCAGGAGCGTAGAAGATGCACGCCATTTGTTTTCCAGAATGCGTAAACGGGATACTGTGTCGTGGGAAGTGATGATTGCAGGTGTTACACGGAACGACTGGGATGAATGTGCAATGTGCAATTTGTTGATGATGTCCACCCAACCATTAAGAGAGGCGATTACGTCCTTCTCTTTCCCCCATGCTCCACAACTGAGAGGTACAGGTTGCCAGTATTTTCTGTTGTGACGTCAGGACTCCTAGTCGAGTCAGTACCAGAAATTCTCAGGAATGCTGAGTGATTTCCACTAATCTCTACCATCTCAGGAATTTCTCCACTCTCTTCCTTAATCTATGAACATAACCCCCATTCCTCACTCGGATATGCCTCTTATCCTCAAAGGAACAAGTAATTTTTCAAAGTGTCTAACCATCTCCTAGTTCTTGGAATACTTTTACCATGAGCCTTTTTACTTTTTATGGAACTATTTTTCCATAACTAATTTTATTTTTCATATTAACAACAAAGAAAATAAACTTTTCCAGAAACATTAAATGTCTAAGTCTTTTATTTAAAATAATAACAAAATGTCATTTTACTAGTTAACAACCAGTTAATACCAAATGCAGCTCTCGCAATTTTTTTTTCTTCCTAATTTATAAAACACAAAACTTTCATATATTATATACATTTATTATTATATACTTATATTCTTATTAAAAAACCATTATTATTTTATTTAAATTAATGTATATTTTACTTATAATTTTATTTATTTATTTATTTCTTATGTTAGAGATATTCATAGGTTTTTTTTATTAGGTTAAGAGGTTATAAAATACGTAGAAACCATTATATATATATATATATATATATATATATATATATATATAAACAATGCTTAAATTTTAATGTAAAATAATAGCTTAGCTATTATTTTGTTTGAGTGTGGTAAATTTATTTATGCATTCAAAAATATACGTCAAAAAAAAAAAAAAAAAAAAATTCACAATTTTTCTTGAGATTGTATGGTGAAATTTCACTCAAAAGGTCATTTTTTTTTATAAATTAGACTATGACATTTTATACTATTAAAAATATAAAATATTAATATTAATTAAGTTTTTAAGCTTAATTATTATTGAATTTAAATGAAATTATTATTGACTTTTAGTTATGGGTATTTTTTGTGTATTAGTATTACAAATACGGGTATTTTTTGTGTATTAGTATTACAAATACATAATAGATGAGAGGATATTATTATGAAAAGTTAAAAAAATTAATTAAAAATCACATCACTAGATTTGTGGAGATTTTTCAAGAGTGTTTTTTAGGATTTGACTAAATAAATATTAAGTATTAACAAATAATATTTTATTTTTTGTAAATAATTGTTAGAATACAATTTTCAATATTGAATTAAGGAAAATAAATTAATGAAAATATAAAAATATAAAATTATAAAATGAATATGTAAAATAAAAATAATATATGGGTTAAATTTGAATAATCAAAACAATTAATTGTAAAAACTTAAAAATAATAAATAGTCAAACTTAATAAATAATATTTGGTTCAAACCTAGATAAACACTTAAACAACTAATAAAATGATTCTTTTCCTCTTAATTTTAAGATTTCTAATTTTTTTATTTTTTTATTTACTTACTTTTATTTTATTTATTTACCATTTATTTTTAAGTTTTTTAAAAATCAATTGATTTTATTATTATTATTATTATTTTGTTTATTGATTATTTAGCCTTAACATAAATATTATTTTTATTTTACATATTCATTTCATAAAAAAATTTACTCTCCCACATTATAATATAATGATAGTTTGTATTAATTATAATAACTAGTTCACACTTTACAAATAAGCTCATAATTAATATAAATGAAATAACCTAATAAATATTAGGAATTTTGCTTCTCTATTGTTTAGACTTTTTTCGAAACAAGATTAGAAATCTCATCTAAGACCCAGCTTAAATATATAATAAAGCTCCAACAATTTGATTGGAATAAGAAATTTAATAAAATCAAATAAGAGTGTTTTATTTTTATTTTTATTTGGTTTGGCAAATTCTTGATTTGTGTTGTTTAAACTTGCATATAGCCTTAAAAAACCATGTGGCATTTCTATGGTGTTGAGTTCAGTGTGAAACATGTGATTTCAATGAATCAATCAAAAGTTTGACACTGTAAATCTTCCAATTTAAACAACACTAGTCAACATTTGACCCTAAAGTTTTTTTATAAATTGATAAATTGATTAGTGATGGCGGTATGTAATTGTAAATATATATTGCGTTGTTGGTGTCATAGTATTAATTTTGTATTATATATTATATGCAAATTGGAATTTGGAATTGGAGAGAGATATTTCTACTTTGGAATTTGGAATTGGTGTCATAGTATTAATCTTCGTTTTCACATATTTCTAATTTTCCAATAAAAAATAGCATGCCATTTCAACGACCCAGTGAAAGAATGGCTTTTCCAATGGGAAATAGCATGCGGACCAGGAGCGTGTGCAGATTGCTATCAAGTATGCATTCGTTTATCCTGCCGAGGATTCTCATAAGTTTTCCTTAGTAATAATAAATATTAAGATTACTAATAATAATAGAGTTTACCGGCCTGTAGAGGATTCTGAACAACAATTTGGTTATTGTGTAAACAACAGGTAAAGTGCAAGAAAAGGGGCGTTTTGTTCTGGAAAGCCGGTGACTGTGAGAATTACTGATCAATGTTCGGGGCGTGGAGGCAAAACACACTTTGAACTCAGTGATGTTGCGTTTGATAGCATTGCAGCTCCCGGCAAAGGTGCAGAGCTCCGTAAAATGGGAATCGTGCCAATATCATTCCAACGGTATTTTATTATATCTACTCTGTACTCAATTAATCCCCCCATCAATTTCATGTCGCCCATTTTCAATGTAATTTCAATGGTTTTTAACCTAAATCACTGCATTGTTGTGTTATGCAGGCTGCTTTGCGGCCCCATTGATGCAGAAGCCCACAAGGGTTGATAGTTCTATGTTACTTTGTTTCTTTGTAACTGCTGTCACTGCTCTACTGCGCTGAAGTGTAATACGCTCTGTAGTCTTGTTTCCTGGTAACAAGGAACTTTGCATGATAGAATAATAATACTATATAATTTGGTATTCCGTCTCTTGTTTTTATATAATGTGGTATTCTCTCTTGTTTATATTAATTATTTTGTTTTGGTTAATTATTTTAGATGGAAAATAAATAATAATGATAATATATTATGTATATTAAATGTATATAGTATCTATAAAATAAAATATATCAGATTTAAAAGTAATACAATGCTGTCTAGTTTAAAAAGTTAAAAGGAATATAAATAAATTTTATTTTATTTGTTTTATTGTCATTTTCTTTTTCTTTTTTTTTGTATGAATAAGTGTTTTTTTTATAGTGATATGGAATTCCTGTGTTATGAAATTGTATTTAAAAGTAATAAAATACTTAAATTTCTTCATGTATTGTTATTTTTGGAAAAATTATAATATGCGAATTTTTCATTCCTCACTAAATTGATTTGTATTTCTTATCTTCTTTTTACTCTCTCCAAGCCCTTAAAATCAAAGACACAATCAAAGAACACCAGTTCAAACCCCTACCTCCTTAGAATCTTTTTATTTCTACCAACCTTTTGTTTTAGATATTAACTATTTTCAATACTTTAAATTCATTAAAATTCTAAGCATTCTTATATATATATATATATATATATATATATATATATATATATATATATATATATATATATATATATATATATATATATATATATATATATATATATATATATATATATATATATATATATATATATATATATATATATATATATATATATATATATATATATATATATATATATATATATATATATATATATATATAATTGATTTTTAGCCTAGAATTAAATTTTATAATAATTACCATCACAAAACTTCCATATTTTATTATAAAATTAATAGCCATAATTACCCTAACATTATAATATTAATATAGTTTTAACAAAATTCTTATTTCAACTTAATTCATTAAACAAAATTTATTCATAAAAATTCTAGAATTCTTCATAATCACAACACTCCTACCCATTTAATTTTATTGTAATCTATTTTATATTATTATAGTCACTTTTCATGTTATTAATTTATTCAAGTTAATCTCACCCATTATGCCAACATTTTTGTCTCAATACTATCAATTAATAATTGAATCTAAAATACAAAAGATGCATTGTTTCTAGTAAAATAAATATTAGATAAAGATTATTTGAAAAATATTTGAGAAAACTTTATTATGAAAAGGGATTTTCTATTTAAAAGTTGCTTGATTTGAGAAATTAATTTCATTATTTTCATTCATTAAATATTTTCACTCAAAATCAAATCTTTCTAGTCCTTGTACTGTCAAAGTTTGATAATTCCATTTATGTTGATAGGAGAAGCAAAATGCCAAATATTGAGTGATCCTTTGCTAGAATTCAACTCAGCAATACCTCCTATACTTGAAAAAAAAATAGTCAATAATATGATCTTATTAATTATATTGTGAGTAAAGTAGTATTCTACTTTATGATGAGACATTATTATAACCAAAATCCTAACACAAATTTGGAGCCATTGGGTAGTTGATGGGAGATAAAATAATAAGAAGTGACATGTAAATATGTAATCTTTGACTAAAGTAGTATTGTAATTTATGATGAGGCATTGTTATAAAAGACCTAGCACAACTATTGGAACCCTTTGGGTAGTTGATGGGAGAGAAAATAATGAAAAGTGACTTGTAAATATGTAATCCTTATGATAGGATAAAATCTTCAATATTTGATTATAAGTATAATTTGTTTTAAAATTTAATAGTTTTTAATCTAAAGGTTTACTAGTTAGATAAACTTAGAATTATAGAAAAATTATTATGAGGAAAAATAATTTATTATTCAAATAAATTTATTATTTTAGACAAAATTTTACATAAAAATAATTAAAAAGAACATGAATGTATTTAATTAAAATAAGTCATAACTTCCGCGTCATGTTTTATAACAGCACTCCAGGGAATATAAAATAAAGGATGTAACATCAGGATTTAATTTCTTTATGTTTTTTCAAATGATACATTTGACTTTTTAATTGAAACATTATTAAGGAGTATGTTAATCAATTTATGAACAAGATTTATTTTATTTTGAAGAACGAATTAATTTATGGTGTGGTTTCCTGCTTAAAAATTTTCAAGTTTCTACAGTAGTTAGAGTAAAAGAAATTTGTCACCATTACCTTTCCTATGAGGATAAAAGGGAATTCCCACATAGGAAAAGAGGTTATGTACATAGAGAAAGGACAAAGACAGGGCTCTAAGGTTAAGCTGAGATGGAAACTGGAGAAGAGGTGGAAAGAGGTCTTGAGGTCTACTTCTAGAAGATCTATTCAATCCTACATGTATTATAAACCCAAGATAGGGTGAAACAAAAGGTTCTTATTATGCATTTAATGAGTACATTAATTGTCTTGAAAAAACTATTAGAGTAATTTAGCAATTATTCATTTCTACCGGATTTCTAGATATATTATTTATGTCTTACTTCAGGGTGTCTATACAATTTTTGGTATATCTATGATGATTATAGAGTTAAGAAAAGAAAATAAATTTATATTCATATAGAATTTCAAGATAAAAATTAACTAACACCTTTAACAGTAGTGGGATAGCTGTTTCACCATGGAGCAAACTAATGAATGGATTGGGACAGTTGGCATCGAGGTGGAAATCTCTAGAGAGGAGATTCTGTCTTGCTAAGATTTAGGAAAATATTACACAAACTAAGGGTTTGAGAAATAAAACCCCTATTGAGCAATGGTTCGGTCATCTGTAGATATTTAACTTGAAATAAAATACTGAACTTAAAAAAAAAGAAAAACAAAACAGAATAGGTATTGATACTAGAGAGTTAATACTCAAAGTAATTAAAACAAGTATATGAAAAATGTAGATGTTTTGTAGCATTACAGTGAACTATTATTTCTAAAGAATATAAAACTGAAGCAATAAAAGATAATTTAACATAAAAAAACCCTCATGAGGAGGTAAAACCCTATGTTAGAGAAACACATAAATATCTCGGTCATTTCTACTAAGAGAAAGAAAACCCGAGCACAAGCGCTCTATTATAGACCACCATAACAATGATTCGATGAGATAATTTTCCTAAAACAACAATAACAAGTGAAAATAGTTCTCATTGGAGGGTGAAAATAACAAATGAAAATAGTTCTCACTGGAGGGTCAAAATAACAAGTGAAAATAGTTCTCATTGCAGGGTGAAAATAGATCTCACTTAAGGTTTTTGGTTTGAGAAGTGAGTTTAACACTATTTTAAAAAACAATATTTAATATTTTTCAATATTTATAAAAATTCAGTTTTAGGAGTTCAAATTCAACCATGTCCGAATATGAATGAATGAATGAAATTTTAACGTCCACGAGACTAAAAATAGGCTATGGGACTATGGGTTCCATGTTTTCGTCGTTTTCATTTCAGTCATCTTCTTGTTCAAATTGATGATGAGCTGGCCCAACCTTCCAACTATCTCATCGCTGAAACGATAATGCCAAGAAACTGATGCTAACATATTCCCTTAACTTTCTCTGATGTCTTTGAACGCATCACATTCCAAAATGAAATGTTTTTCTGATTCCACTTCTCCAGACATGCAAAATGTACACACTCGTTCTTCCCAAGCTTCCTTAGACCTTTCCACCCCTGTTTCACACCGAAGATGATGTGAGTTGGTTCTTAATTGAGCAATAAGAACCTTTGCTCTCCACGGAATGGTAGCTTCAATGAACTCTTTTTGTTGGATATCATATATAGGGTTGAATTTTTTGATGTATTATTTCTTTTTTCTACCCAACTCTTTTCCCCATACCTGTTTATGAAATTTATCCATAGCAAAATTATTTAGCTCTTTGCTATTTGTGGGACAAGCATTGAGGTAGATATTCCATTTTTGCATCTATGTTTAGTTTTGTCTCATCCATGTTTTCTTTCTTTCACTCATGCCTTCCTTGAATATAACATTAGGCCATCTACCTACTCCCATTTGCTAAATTCTTTTTAGATATCTTATAAGTTGAACCATAGAAATTGCTTCGATGGGAATTTCTCCTGTTTCACTCAACATTATCTCATAAGGTACCGAACTTTTTATTTTGAACTTGCTCATGATCAAACGTTTTTTTCTCTTCTCAATTTGCTTCCATTTTGAGATATGGGTGCTGCTAGCCCACAATTCACACCCATATAGCATCACTGGACAAACTAGGAGTTCAAAAAGAACTTTAATCATTTTTCAATCCCATAACTCTGCTTCTCTGCATTTGTTTTGAAGAACATACAATGCTTTTCACCCTTCTAAGATTCTCTTCTTTCTGCAGTCCTCCCAATTAATTTTGTTGTTGAAATCGATCTCGAGGTATTTGTACTCATTTACTTCTTCAAGAGTGTTTATTTCAAAGAAGAATGTATGTTGTCTTTGCTTCTTTTTATTAGATAAAATCATTATCTTGCTCTTGCTAATATTGACTTGCATCTCCACTGCTCTACGAAAATGCTCAAGGGCATATAGGTGCATCTACAATCCATGGGCCGATTTAGAAATCAAAACAAGATCATCAGCATATAAAAGAAGCTTGATTACAAACCCCCCCAATCGAACACCATCTCCACCTAGAAAATTTAGCCACTCTTCCAGTTTATCAATATATAAACCAAAAAGAGTAGGGGATAGCAGACAACCTTGCTTGACTCCAATGTCACTTCTAAAGCTTTCTGAAATACCTGCTGAGGTTCTAAGTTTGACTTTCACCTCTTCATAAAGTCTATGGACAAAAACTCTATAATGCAAAGGAATTTCAAGTTCTTCCATTCTACCCCACAACTTATCTATAGGGACTGTGTCAAATGGCTTTTTGAAGTCAACGAAAAAAAAAATACTTCTTCTTTATCCCCCCAAACCTTTTCAATAATGTGTCTCAATGTGATGCCATGATCCACTGTAGAATGCTTCGGCCTAAAACTTGCTTGTCATTTTGCCCTCTTTTCTTTCACTTCTACCCACTTACTGATTCTATTTTCTACCATGCTGTCAAAAAGCTTTGCAAACAAAGGGTTGATCATAATGGTTCTATAATTGGACGGATTATTAATGTCCCCACTTTTAAAAAGGGGTATTGCTAGGCTAGTTGTCCAGTCTCTTGGGAATCCTTGTTGAATGATGTTATTGAATATCTCCATGATGTGCAGTGCAAGAGTGTTCCCTCCCCATTTTATATACTCTGCTTGAAGTTCAACCAAGTCTTTTGCTGTCACGTCTCCCAGACCCAGCTTTCTACACATATAACATAACTCAGATATTCTCCGCTTTATGCGCCAGATAACATTGATAGTTTTAAAAAAAAAAAATCACTTACAAATTCAGTCTGTTATCCGGGGTTTAAATTCTTTTTAGTACTTATAGACAGCCATGGACTATAAGAATTTCCATGAGAAATTTTGGGCTTGACCTCCCCTCTTCTCAGTCCATCTAGTAGACTTATATATCTATATATATATTACTTTGTATTTCTCAGGTTTTGCTTTTCAGAGTTTTGTCCAACTCTAGATGATTGCTAGGCCCTTCCTCAACTTCCCAGTTTGCAGGCCTTATAGAATTTCCAACATTTTAAAGTTGCAGCCTCGAGGTATAGATGTATGCCTCCTCGCATACATCTATCTATACTCAGTTAACTACTTTCCCAGCAGTTTATATGGACGGTACACAGATGCTCTGTTCATTGTATTTTTTTTTTTTACATATGATTACAATCTTACCTCACACAAACTTTTATCACACACTAGATTGTTCCATAGGATTCCCTCCTTATTTTACTGTTACAAACATTCAACATGTGTGACACTCTAGTACAGATCCAACTGTTCCATGGGAAAACTAGGAACCAGATCCTCTTGCTTCAATCAAATGGAGGTAGAGAATACTGAACTGGATAGTTTAGAATTCCTAGTGTTAGATCCTCGTCCTTAGCTAGGATTCAAATTCTGCCTTCATATGTTTACACTTACATTTAACAGAATAATTTAAATTCTAAATTTTACAAATTCTTTCCAATTGTAGCACAGCTGACATACTAAACCCCATACTGCTATCACAGGGTTGTTGTTTCCTACTTTATGTTATTGGTTACAGGGAATTCTGTGCCATCCGTATTGTTAGGATAGGTTCAGTTGTTTGTGATTTGCTGTTCATGGGTACTGGTTTGTTAACATTTTCTGTTTATACACACAGAAATTAAATATTCCTTTAAAAGATAGCAACCTATACCTATGCATGGTTATTAGATTTGCTGTTCAATTGATCTATCATCTCTAACCCCATGACTACAGGGTACTCATCCCTACACCTAACCATTTGTCTCTGCTATCAATAGCTTTAGTTTGCAATTACATAAGTTACTGAACCATTAATCAATCTAACATTTGCATAATGCACCATAACATAACAATTCATAAATTTCCTAATGAACCATAACATCACAATTCATAAATGGCATAATGAAACATAACATCAAATTTCATAAAACAGGGATGTGTTTAATACAGACTTACAGATATCTCCAAATTTATGTATGCACACCTCTACTATGACCAGTCCTCCCAACCTTAGAGTTCGTTTATCTCCAGAACTCACCCCCGAGCTGAGATCCTCCCAGAACAGACTAACCTCAATCTGTTCTGGAGCAGCTTATTTAAGCTGTGCTTTCCCCAAAGCCTGTTTCCAATTCTGCGTCCAGAATTTCAGGATGCTTTATTCCTGTTTAGCCTAGGCTTCCCATTTTTGGGACTCTTTAAAGCGGCTTTAAGCTTTTCCTCAGCTTTTCCAGCTTTTTTCTCACCTCTTCCCAACTACTCCTCTTCATTGGGGAAATTTAGATTTTTCCTCAAAAATCTAAATTAGAAATAATTTCTTTCAAGGATTTTTGAAAGATTTTGGGGAAAGTCTTTTTCCTTTTCCATCACCTCATGGATTAGGCATATGATCTCATTTTCTCATCTGGTCATAGTGCATACATAATATTTTATTTATTTTTTCATAAATAAATAGTTAACCACATCCACACAATAATTATCCATTGGGGTCCACTCCCCTTTGGATGTATGTTCAAATGTCTCATTTGAAAAGCATAGAACTTGGGGGTGTTACATATTCCCCCTCTGAAAATAAACACCATCCTCGGTGTTGACAACTATCTACTTAGTTTATTTTTAACATAATTATGAACGTTGTTCCATCATCTTAGCTTCTCTGTTCCATGTAGCTTTTCAGTAGTAAAGTGCTCCACTGCACCTTTACTCTAGCTACTGTTTGATTTCGCAATTTCCATTTCTTCCCGCTTTCATCTTTGAAGCGACTTTGGAAGGAAATTCTTTTTCTGGTTCCACCTGGACCACATCCAAATTGGTTCTACCTGGACCACATTCCAATCAATCATGTGAGACGCATCAGGTACAAAAATTATATTTTTTTTCAACAAGGAGACATGAAACTCATCATAATTTTTAATATGCAAGGGGGAGGCTAGTTTCCCCCCTTTTTCAACACCTTCCTCGGTGTTACACTTTAACGTTGATTTTTTTCCCACTTTGACAAAGATTTCTTCTTCGTCCTTGATTAGTTTCCAGCAGAGTACTCTTCTGCTTCCACTCTATTTAATGATGCTTTATGCAGTTGGTTTTCTTCCTACTTCTTTGCAATAAGTCTGTCTGGAAGATATTTTATTCTGTTTTCTCTGTCCACAATTCATACAACTGTAAGTAATGTCAGATACATACAATTGATAATTCACAACAACATTCTACATTTCAATAACTTAAGAAATTCAGTTATTAGTCAAACCGTTCAGGTTCATAATAGTTTAGTGCACTTTTAGTACACTACTTATCCTTTCTTGTTTTTCAGTGAGATTCTTTCCTCACGCAACTTGGTCCAGTTCCGCTTTTATTGAGTTTCTAGGTGATTTATCTCCACCCTTTTTCTCCTTGGTTCGAGAGTGTACACTTTCCTGTTACACACTTGGCTAACAATTTTACACTTTTCATTAGTACTCATAAATGAAAGAAAACAATTGTATCATATGCATGTTTATGCTTACCCTTTCTCAGTTCAGAGCCGTACTTCCAGTATCTTATCATTGTTTTCTTTTGTTAGTCAATCAATTTAATTAGTAATAACTAGATTCATTAATAATCTCTGTAAATCAATTCTTACTTCACACATGAGTTTTATCCACTAGTTCAATCTTACATGAATAAATTTGGATTTGATGGGTTTTCCCCCCATACCCAAGTCCAAATGCATCTCATCCTCTTTTCTCTCAGTTGGTAGCTGTATGATTTCACACTATTTCCCTATTTTGAATTTAAGACTCAGGGAAATTTAATTTAATAAAATTTACACCAACAAAATTTTATAGTGTGAATACATATTTCTCTTATAGTGATATATGTAATTACTATGATTCCTCACATTCACAAGTATTACTACTTGATAATGTCAAAAGAAATTTTGACACAGTTTTTTTCCTTTTCCAAAGAATCACCAGAATTTTTTTTTTTTCATTTACTCTTAATTGTATGTTCATGCTTTATTAATTCCAATGATGATTCACCAATTATATCTATAGGTGAATTTCACTATTCATTAAAATCAATCCATGGTTTATATAGGTTTTCCATTCTACCCTAGGTAGCCCACCTGGGAAAATTTGATTTATCCTTACATTCATACTTAATGAAATGAATTTGTTTTATATTATCTAATATGCAATGGTTCTCAACTACTAAACCAACTATTTAACTGTGTTTATAACTCATACTTACGCTTACCACTTCATTATTTTGCATGAACCAACATATGCTTATTACCAAAATACTCTAATCATGACTTAAATCATCTTGGAAGTTTTTCAAATGTCAATATTGTTTTTTTCCACATTATACTGTTAACACTTAATCTACCACAATTAGTGTTTATTACTCCTTTAACCATAATTAGAGTAATAATATTCCGGCCATATGGTAAAATATGTCCTTCCACTTTACTTGCAACTTTTAGGGTAAATTCACTTTTAATATTCCCTAGTGAAATTTTTTTTTTTTCTTCTCTCTTAATCCCGTGGGTATAAAGTTGGAAATTTTCTAACTGAACTAAATTATCATGTATGAAGGTATTATATTCATACAACTCAACAAAGTTACCATTATAACAAGATCACCTATCTTTGTAATGTTACTTGTAGATTCAACTTATGTCCCACGTGCAATTTCTTTCATCTTAATCTATCATTTCTCATGATAATGATTATAAATATATATTTTTAATAGTTAACTAAGAATGTACAACTTATATTTAACATACCTCTATTAAATATAAATTGTCATTTTTCTATTATCCACCTTTCTCTATATGTTCCAATAACTATGGTAACACCTAGTATTTTATAACATATTAGAAACATATATCCCCCAATTTTTAACTTCAGTTTTTAATTACATATATCTATTTCTTAACCTTATCCTAAAGGTTAATTTTTCTATAGATATATAGTCTTGCACACATAATTATTTATACTCAATTCCACCACATTGTATATATATTCCAATAAAGTGAAACATATAAAATTTTCTTTATAAAGCTCTTTGTTATATGAACCATGATATTTCATATCATTAAATCCTCCACTCTTTTTCATATATATATAGAACCACTCTATATATATATAATCCACAATATATATATATAATATAAACTCCATCATATATATATAAAATCCACCATATATAACTACAATCCACCACATATATAAAGTCCACCCTATATATAATCCAAAGAGTTTAATTAATACTCCTTAAATTCCTTTTTTCTTATTTAATGTACAAGATAGCATTATACCCTCGTACCAACTTACATTTTTCCTTTGTGATGGACTTATAAAGTTTTAATTTGAACCACTACAAAGAAAATTGAGATGGTTTCGGCTATTGTTAAGTCAATAATTTATAATAGAATTCCTCTCTATTATTTTCAGCCAAGTAAGCGAGTACCTAAACTTACAGGATTTTCTATTAGGGGATAATTAAATTTTGCATAACTCTATGCATAACCTTTATACATATAAGTGTCCCCTATATATATATTTCTACATCCTTTGATAAGGCTATGGACCGATATATATATATATATATAAACACCTATTCCATACCCATGTTTTATGTCACATATATCCATATATCTAACCTTTGATAATTTATTTACATGCATATGTATGGGTATATAACTCGTCTATATATATCCCACATGCACTTATCATCGATGTGACATATTTTAAAACGCCCATACATATATATAATCGGCATATATAAAGATAGCCATTGTTTTGATATCATTTATTTGGCGATTGCCGATATGGATATATATATGTATTATACGTGTTAGCAAGACACAATTACTTTTATAATTTCATTGAATTGGCAGAATTTATGTAATGACACTGTCTCTATTATGTAGATGAATTTACTCATGCGTTGAAAGGCGTCGATACAGGTACTTACCCACTTTAGACCTCTAACCCTCTATATCCATTTCCACAAACCAACTATATTTATAACCCTATGGTTATTGCAAGTGTAAAGTCATATATATATAAATGTAAAGGCCTAACACTACACCGATTAGCGCCTCGTATATATATATATTGTATGCATCTGCACTCTCTATATATACATCCAAGGTTATATTATATATATTAAATCTGCGCCTTATATATGTATCTAATCTTTAGATATAGTTGCGCGTTAATATATATATAACACTATATAGCCGCACATGATAGATGTCCTTATAATGTTTTATATCGGCCCGACTCGTTTATCATGCATTGTTAATATTTTCCTTCGGCATAATTCTGATATGTACAGGTAACATTTTTCATCATCACTTGTGGAACGACAGCGAGGTTTCCACGGTAACTTCTGCACCGTAGGGAAGGGAATGGGGGTTTCTCTTTTTGTACAGTGCCACGTTTGTTAACCCTACTTCTAGATGGAACTCCGTTGCATTTGGTAATGAATTTTGTTTATGTTACCGCCGCGCTGGTTTGAATGCGATGCCGGCGGTTGCAGGGAGGTAGATGGGGTGTTACGCAGCATTTTTCCGTGTTATTGGTTGAAGGGTTTGTGTTGGTACACCTCCCCTGTGCGGCAGAGTTTTCTCTGCTTTCAAGTGGCGTGTTACCTGCTCATATCTCAGAAACCCAGCGCTTCTCCCAGCGTACTTCGGTCAGTAGCAGTTTACACGTATCTCCCTAACTGGAGACTCAGTCGATCCAGTCAATCGGGCGAGGTTGAACCCATCACGACGCCAAAAATCTGGACGGCCGGGTACATGAAAGTGTATATAATAATATTTACCTCCTCTTGCAGGTCGCATTGTCAGATTAGCACAATCCCTCTTGGGATTTTATGGGGCCAACGGCTGTGCCCGATCTAATCTCTGGCAGAGAGCCGATACTGAGCTAGGGTTCTGGCTTCCTATTTTAACCCTAAATCACCAGGATCATCTTTGTCTGTCTCGCCTTCTCCGATCTGCGTCGTTTTTCTTGTTGTTGTAGGTGCGTCGTTCTTCTTGTTGTTTTAGTGATGGAGCGACAGGTTCTGGCGTTTATTACCCATAACCCTGCGTGTGAAAAAAAAAATTGTAGTTGGAAGTCTCAATTTCATGTTCAGTGAACGAATCGTAACCCCGCTCTCAGGATCCCTGTTTCAATTCAGGTTGCAGGGACGTTTCCTTCTTTTCATGCCGCAATGATTTCGCTTTGATTTATTATTACATTTGTTTTCTGATTGTTATCGAAATGGGATAATCCCAATCCTGTAGAGTTTGCGCCTACACTACTCAATCCCTTTCTCTTCCGGGCCGATGCAATTAAACCGGGTATAAGAATAAGTCAAATCTGTTTACGCTGTCATAAATTGGAGCATCCTCTCTTGACTATGATTACACTGTCATATTGTTTATCTTGTGTATAATTATTCTATCGGTCGCACAATATTCCAATTCATATTCAATAATTATTTCTCGTTACCTCGTAAAATAATGTTAACGAGTTTCCATTTCTCGTTACAAGGAAAAATGGTAACCAGAGCTTTTTTATATAAAGTTATATAAAGCTTTTTTTTTCTTTTTTTTTTAAGGAAATCTTTTTTTTTAAGGATAAACTTTATCTTTTTTAAGGAAAATCACGTATAAAATTGTTAGCTGGATATCTAAAATCACGTATATACCATCTTATTAAATTTTCGATATCTAAAATCACGTATATACCATCTTATTTTTATCTAACCTGTAGGACATCCAAGAGCTCTGGTTAGAATCATTCCGGTTTTTTTTTAATAAAATAAGTTGTTTTAAGCGTATTATAGTTTCTCATATATGGAAGAAATTATTTTTTAGTTATGTTATTATCTTACATTTCACACCCAACGACTCTAGTTGGTGTTAAAGAACGAGATATTCCTCTGACGCTTTGGATTTCTTTAGTTAGAGAATGCATGTTGGCCTTCTGCCGTCTACGCCTAATTCTCAAAAGGTGCTTGTGTAGTATTGAACATTGTTGTGATATTACTTTCAGTTTTTCGCTCCTTTTTTATGATATGTTATTGTTGCAGGGAAAGTTGCGTTTGTTACGAAATGAGTTACATTTCTTTTTTTTATTTAGTAGTTCTTTAATCCAATTATGGTAACCATGTTAGATAATAAATTGCCTTAAATTTTTTTTTTATCAATTCATACACCTTGTTTAATTGGGTTGTATGTCATTCAAATATTAGTAAAATAGCGTGATAGTATTAATTTCTCAAAGTATTAATAAAATTAATAATGGTCACTCTATAATTTCTCATTTTCTCAATAATAACCTATGGTCTGAACTATAGCATTGACGTGCTGGTTATAATTGGAGTTACGTCGTGATTTCAGAGTTCAGGGTTTAATTACTCATTTTAAGTTGTCTCAACCCTACGTTTTTCTTTTCGACAGAGTATAAATCACAATTAACCGCCTCAAACAGAGTTATGACTTCTGGGTTTTCTAGAGTCAAAGTTACCCTAAGGAGCTCTCTTAATGTGAATCTTAAGGAACTTAAACTTAGAACACTACCCTTCAATAAATATTTACAATAACAGTATCCTCGTGGTTAAATTAACCGAGCACATCTTATCACTCGACCTCCATAGTGATAATGTTGTACTTCTAGAGATGGTATTAGAAGAGTATTAATTTCTTTCATAGGTAAATTCAAGTTATATGAGTGAGTTATATCACTACGGTACATGTTTCCCAGTCGTCCTAACCACCACACAAATAGTGCAGGTAACTAGTTAATTTGATAGTATTTACTTCTGAAGTATTTCGTAAGATAATCATTCCCTGCTAATATGGTCCCAAAACACCCAATTTCTGATGCACAACACTAATAACAATATATATAAATTTCTATCCTTTCTACTTATGTATTCGGTAATACATGAATAGAAATCAGTCTTGAAATTTAAATATTTGATCAGTACACTTGTTTTCAGGAGGAAAGGTAATCTAGAAGTTTATATGTGTACATTTAGAAATTTAAGATATAATATATAAATGTTATAACAACCCTATAGACTAGAATTATTCTTCTTCTAGTACAATTTTTGAATTTCATACTACAATGTTTATACCTTACTCATTTTTTTTTTTGATTTGTACCATGAGTTTTAAATTCCGCTACAATATTTTCCAGCACTCACATAGTTATAAGATATCACCTTAATATCTACATGGTCTTAAGACAACATTTAATCATCTGTAGAGGCTAAGTAACTTCAGATTTAACCTGAACTTGGTTTAGCGATTCTATACTATTCTTCTTTACATCTTTACATCATGCAGAATGGCAAAGGGGTACTCCTTGTAGCTCATGCTGCTAAATGTAGAACTGATAATAAATCTATATTTAAAATTTTTTAATATTCATAAGATTTGTAACAGTTTATTATTCTTTTGTGAGCACATATCTTGCCCAATTTTTGAACGTAGCTCCGATACCATTTGTCACGTCTCCCAGACCCAGCTTTCTACACATATAACATGACTCAGATATTCTCTACTTTATGCGCCAGATAACATTGATAGTTTTTATACAGAATCACTTACAATTTCAGACTGTTATCCGGGGTTTAAATTCTTTTCAGTACTTATAGACAGCCATGGAATATAAGAATTTCCATGAAAATTCTTTTATGGGCTTGACCTCCCCTCTTCTCAGTCCATCTAGTAGACTTATATAGCTATATATATTACTCTATATTTCTCAGGTTTTTTCTTTTCAGAGTTTTATCCAACTCTAGATGATTGCTAGGCCCTTCCTCAACTTTACAGTTTGCAGGCCTTATAAAATTTTCAACATTTTAAAGTTTCAGCATCGAGGTATAGATGTGTGCATCCTCGCCTACATTTATCTATACTCAGTTAACCTCCATTGCTCCAACTACTTTCCCCAGCAGTTTATATGGATGTACACAGATGCTCTGTTCATTGTATTTTTACATATGCTTACAATCTTACCTCACACAAACTTTTATCACACACTAGATTGTTCAACAAGATCCCCCCATGAGTGACACTAGGGTACAGATTCAACTGTTCCATGGGAAAACTAGGAACACAATCCTCTTGCTTCAATCAAATGGAGGTAGAGAATACTGAACTGGATAGTTTAGAATTCCTAGTGTTAGATCCTCGTCCTTAGTTAGGAGTCAACTTCTGCTTTCATATGTATACACTTACATTTAATAGAATAATTTAAATTCTAACTTTTACAATTCTTTCCATGGGAACACAGCCGACATACTGAAACCCATACTGCTATCACAGGGTTATTGTTTCTTACTTTCTGTTATTGGTTACAGGGAATTCTGTGCCATCCGTATTATTATGATAGGTTCTGTTGTTTGTGATTTGTTGTTCATGGGTACTGGTTTGTTAACATTTTCTGTTTATACACACAGAAATTAAATATTCCTTTAAAAGATAGCAACCTATACCTATACATGGTTATTAGATTGGCTGTTCAATTGATCTATCATCTCTAACCCCATGACTACAAGGTACTCATCCCTACACCTAACCATTTGTCTCTGCTATCAATAGCTTTAGTTTGCAATTACATAAGTTACTGAACCATTAATCAATCTAACATTTGCATAATGCACCATAACATAACAATTCATAAATTTCCTAATGAACCATAACATCACAATTCATAAATGGCATAATGAAACATAACATCAAATTTCATAAAACAGGGATGTGTTTAATACAGACTTATAGATATCTCCAAATTTATGTATGCACACCTCTACTATGACCAATCCTCCCAACCTTAGAGTTCGTTTATCTCCAGAACTCACCCCCGAGCTGAGATCCTCCCAGAACAGACTAACCTCAATCTGTTCTAGAGCAGCTTATTTAAGTTGTGCTTTCCCCAAAGCCTGTTTCCAATTTTGCGTCCAGAAT
Organism: Pinus albicaulis; assembly: GCA_034641835.2. NCBI lineage: Eukaryota > Viridiplantae > Streptophyta > Pinopsida > Pinales > Pinaceae > Pinus > Pinus albicaulis. The sequence goes on from CM076581.1 coordinate 1,483,296,122, forward strand.
TTCAGGATGCTTTATTCCTGTTTAGCCTAGGCTTCCCATTTTGGGACTCTTTAAAGCTGCTTTAAGCTTTTCCTCAGCTTTTCCAGCTTTTTCTCACTTCTTCCCAACTACTCCTCTTCATTGGGGAAATTTAGATTTTTCCTCAAAAATCTAAATTAGAAATAATTTCTTTCAAGGATTTTTGAAAGATTTTGGGGAAGTCTTTTTCCTTTTCCATCACCTCATGGATTAGGCATATGATCTCATTTTCTCATCTGGTCATAGTACATACATAATATTTTTTTTATTTTTCATAAATAACTAGTTAACCACATTCACACAATAATTATCCATTGGGGTCCACTCCCCTTTGGATGTATGTTCAAATGTCTCATTTGAAAATCATAGAACTTGGGGTGTTACATGCCCCTTCATATAACATGGGGAGGGGGTGGGTATCACAACCAAAGAAACGCTATTGAATAGGAAAGGGATTTGAAAATATGAGTCGATCATGTGAATGAAGCATACATGCTATGGGCGATGCAAGCGGCTCACACCAAACCCATCAAATATATAGAACTGCATCTGAGGTTGTATCATAATATGAGATCATTAGGGCATGTGGGGGACTACCTGAAGGGCCAACCCCTTATGAGGTCTAAAACATCTCACACACACCCAGGAATCACTCGTATAATCTGGTGGATCACCTGACCATCAAGTATATGAATCTTAATCATGCAATGATGAGATGAGATTGAGTATGTTATCACTATAAAAAAAAATTCCAAGCTTGGATAGTCTGCTTTGTTCCTAGACATTGTTTTTAGAAAGGTGTGAAGTCATGTTAAGTTTTTAGGGGTTAACTGATAGGGTTAGAGTCTCATTTTCATTCACATAATAAAGTCTAAAAAACTTATTTCATACCTTGAAAATCTCATAACATGTTTAGAGACTCAATTTTTTTCACTATTTTGAAATTTTTTTTATTAAGCCACGAAACCAAGTTTTCGTAGCATAGACAGTGTTAAAAACTTCTTTTGCGCTACGAAAACGCTGCTCATTTCGTAGCGCAAAACCCTGAAATTACATTAGACGTGCTACGTAATTGGGGATTCGTAGCATGTCTTGTCAGTTATGAAATCCACCAAAATTCCGTTAATCATTCATGATTAGGTGTCAGCCACGAGTCTTTTCTCAGACATGCAGCCATTCATAGCCATCATGACATTTGTTAGAGGTCATTTGTCTTATGTCAGTTTCAAATTTGAAAGGGGTTTTTTTTTGGATTTATTTTCTCATTCAAGAAACACATGATGCATACCCTTTTCTGAATGGTAAGCTCATGGTAAGTAGAAACCAAATCTTCTCTTTCATTCATCAAGCGAGGCAATGTCTCCAATCAAGTGAGGCAATTTATCAAGCGAGGTAGTTTACTCTGAAATCAAGCGAGGTTGTTGGTTACAGGTTTTCAAAAAGCACATAGGAATTTCAAGGAAAGGATGAAAGAGGAAAGAAAGAATCACAGGTCAAGCCACTGTTTAAGGATGGAGCCCGAAAGCATAGAGGCTCTAACCAAAGAAAAATTAGTTGAGGAGGCCTTCAAGAAGGCAGGATGTTGGAAATTCTGTGAAAAATTGTAGGGAGATCATAATCAAGTGACAAAGGAGTTTGCTCTTCATTTCATAGGTTCAAATACAAAATTTTGACTCTTAAACTTGACAATTTCCCTTGAAATTATATCATTAGTGACATATATTCCAAGGGGAGAAGAAATATGGTTCAAAAATTTCAGGTTTGAGATGGAACCTTGTAAAAATTTTCTGAAGCCAGGGTTTGAAGAGACAGATTTAGCAAAAGCAGTGCCAAGAAGCTACATCAAGAACATATATGCCAATCTGCTCTACAACATTCAAAGGCACTTCAGCTGTGAGGGAAGATACCATAAAGTGTATTCTTATCATTTCAAACTCTTGTTGCATTTTACTGGAATGATTGCTTTGGATTTGCCTTTCTTCTTGTTTCGAAGTTTAGCTAAGATGGCAGATAAAGTGAAAATGAATGGTCAATACTGTGAAACTTCACTTTTCCATCATGGTCTTGTTAAATTAATATTTTTACATGAACTTAAGAGGATAAACAGGGAATGGTATACATTTTTTTTTTTGTGTGGATTTGGGGTGGAAACACTAGGAGCAGGTATTAGCCCTAGGCCCAAAGAAAATTCATCATAAAAACCAGTGACCCTGCAGAGACACGATCAAAATTATTTGTCAAGTTAAAACCTAGAAAGCAAGTGAAAGATCTAGAGATTAAAACATCATTGATTATTCAAGAAACCCCTCTACTTGCATAAAAGAGGACAACTAAAGTTAAGGGAACAATACAGGAACATTCAACCATCAAATCAGCCCAGAAAAGATTGACTAGAAGTCAAATAGAAAAGGAAAAGGGAAAAATAGTGGTTTCAGAAGAAGATCCGAGTTTAAAGGGTAGTTTGAATGATATTTTATAGGCTATTGATATTGAAGAATCTCCTTTAGTTCAGGCATATTTTATCAGATTGGATGAAGGGAAATCTAAGAAGATGAAATCTTCCAAAAGCTGGATTTTGATGATGAAATTTCAGAGTTTGTGTTCAAGCCCAGAAGGCCTTTAGATAGGAAATAAAAAAGGTTGCAAGGGCTGGATATGGAGTTAGATAAAGCAGGGGAAGTTTAAAATTTTTATGAGGAGCCCATATACCTCTCATCACCAATGCCTGAAGGTGACATAAACTGAGTTTTCAACACTCAAAGAGAAAAGAGTAGTTATGAAGGAATTAAAGAAAAGTTGAGACTAGCTAATCTTGAAATTGATAAGCTTAAGAAGAAAGCAAGAAAAAATACTGTTGAGAAGAAAAACTTCAACAGAATAAGGGCTCTATGGGAGGTTGAAAGAGTTTCCAAAACTGAAACAGTTAGCAGTGAAGCTCAGTTCTTTACCTAGACTGTCCTTGTAATCAAAGAGGAAAGATTTATGAGGATGATAAATGTTAAATTGAGGGATACCAATAGGATATTGAAAAGGAAAATTGAAGATCTTGAAATTCAATTGACAAAGTCTGAAGGTCAGCTACAGAAGAGGTAGAACAAGAGCAGTAAGTGACAAATCCTTAATACAATTTTGTTTTTGGGAAGGACATCATTTTTTGAGGACATTGCAAAGTTGACTCATTTTGATTGATAAGGTCTACTAACATCAATTAAATCATTAAAAGGTGTAAATAGTTTTAAAAATATGAATATTTTGAAAAGACTGTGTAAAAATGACATACACAATAGTTTCGTAGCGCACTACGAAACTACTGTAGGTGCATTTTTGAACATTTTTATAAAGGTTTTGAGAGGTAAAAATTCTTGGTTTCTGAATTTTGTTGTTGCTGGTGGTTGGAAAGGGTTCACAAATAAAATTCCAAGTCTCAAGGCAAAATAAAGTGGATGGTTGAGAGATGTTTACAAAGATACAAATTATGTGCTACGGAAACAGCTGCTCATTTTGTAGCGCAACAATACCATCTCTCCTTATACTTTTTCAAAGGCTTAGTTTTTGTACAGGTGGAAAGGCATGGTTCCATGGAAATGATAACACATGTCTCTTATCCTAAAAGGTTAACATTTCTAGCAAAAGGGTTCGAAGATCATCAATGGAGGAAAAAGCTAAATTACAGGAAACATGTTCCTTGCTTTGTAGGGCAAATAAGACATGAACCAGCATGATTGCATAAAAATAATAGAGGCATCATCAAGGTCGAAGATATGGAGGAATAGTTGTTAGAAATATTATTTAAGTTCTAGATAAGGTGTTTTAGACATAATAAGGAGTTTTACTCTTATTTGTATTAGGAATTCTAGAAGAGATAGTTAACTGTCAAATGTAATTAAGAGTCTATTTTAGGAGTAGATAGGTGTCAATATAAGAAATTTTAATTCTCTTCAAGATGGATAAGGGAATCGAATATTGTAATGATGACTCTATAAGAGACATGAGGTCGAATTGGTAAAGGTTGGCAATTTTCATTAACAAACAAACTATGTCACTATAGCAGACTGTGTGTTTTTATCTTAATACAGATATTGGCTTACTACTCAGAATTCAGAAAGATTTTTTGATGTTTGATCTTCCTATGGATTTCCTTATCTAGCTATTTGTAGTGGTATGAACATGTGTTACTTAGAATTCATTGGAAAATTCTCTAACGTCCTGCATATGTTTGTAAACTGTGTTTTATTCACTCTATTACTGTTTTGCTGATACATCTAAAAACTCTAAAATTCCTTGACTTCCATGATAAGCTAATTTTGATGTTTTGTTGAAACATACCTTGACTCCATAGCCCAATAAATGTTTTTTGATCAGTAATTCAACCAGTAATACACTTTTATCCAATTTATTCATATAGTTAGCCATCTAATCCTTAATTCAAAATCATAAACCTAGTGAGAGAGCCCTCTCACGTTGAGGAGGCTAAGCAACAACTAAAATTCTGGTTTGAAATAGTTACTCATATTATACTTGATCAACAGCCTATCAAGGTTATATTTTGTGATAACAGAGTAGATGAGAAACAAAAATGTCAAAGGGAGATGATGATTCCCTTTGCATGATCCAAGGCGATGAACAAGAATGGAATCTGGAACCAAGGTACACTACCCTCTAGACCTGTCTTCTGGAACGAATGTGTTGATGTTGACAAAAGGAGGTCTTCCATAGGTGAGGAAATTATGAATCCTCAAGTAAGGAACAAGGGACCATAGTAAAGTGACTGATGGAATGACACCAGGGATGAGGATGTAATAGGGGATACTAAGTAGCAGACAGGAAACTTCCCTTTTCAAAGTATAAAAATTATGGATGAACTGGAAACGATTGACTCGACTACATAGGGGATGATGGAAAATATGGCTAGAGGAAAAAATGGGAAACACGGGATGAATACGATGAAAATATGGATTGAACATTGTAACAAGAGATAAAGGGAACCAGGAATGAATCCATGAATGTGACGATGACTCAACTCAGATGCTTTGAACAAGGGTGACTCGATGATGCAGCCATACAGGATAGGCCCAGAAGGGACCATCAAAACATGAGAAAAATATGGTTACTCATGAAAAAAATCAACATAGGTGTTGACAAGTGTGAAAGAAAAGTGGTGCCCCAAATACCAGCAGGGCGTGTGAAGAAATTTGATTTTAAGAGGTGACAAAGCGACCCTTCATGGAAAAATGGCTTCTTGGTGAAGTGTGAAATTATCAAAAACAAAATAAAACCCATTATAGTGCAAGGTGAGAGATTTCCAACTATGTTTATGTCTCATCAAACTGAGCTACAGTTTGATGGCAATTGGCAAAGGAAAATTTGGGTTTTTCCTTTAAAAGGGTGATTTCCCTCCAATTTAATTCATTTGCTAAGTGATTTGTGGTGAATTTGGAGAGGAGGAGAAGGCCGTGAATATTGTGGAGATCATAACATACAACTGACTATGGGACTCAATATATGTGACTTTTAGGAAGGTGGCATTACTTGTATAAGTATGGACTTAATGCTTCTTTGAAGAATGGTTCTTCATGAATAATCAAGGAAGAAAAGAATACAGGAATGAACTACTAGAGAAGGTCTAGAATCATCCCTGCCCATCAAGTCAAACATGGGGACCAAGTGTTAAGTATGGTACCACATAAAGTAGAATATTTTAAGATATGGTATCAAGCATCTACGATATATGGCTTGCGAGATAGGCTGGTAGGAAAAAAGAAGGAATGGGAGGATAATTGACCATACCCATATTGGTGGGGCCTAGGCCGAGACTTATGTTTATCAAGTGAGAAGGTGGCCAGGGGTGGTCGTGCCCCCAAGCATATGTGATGAAGGGGAGTGATCTGGTATGCTAAAGATGGAAATGATACCCCTATCTAGATGCATTTGTGGAGCACCATGGTGTTCCAAGTGATGAAATAATGGATTCAAGCATTCAGTCTCATAGGCATTAAATCCTCAAGAGGATGGTTAGAAGATATAGGGGAATAGGTTCCCCCAAGCATGTTATGGACATGAAAAATTTATTTATAATAGTGGACGCTAACCACATTTTGATGACGTGATTCACTATTTGATTATCTTATGGTTATCTTCTTATGGGAAGAATGGATAGATAGAGTTAGAGAAAGGAAATAGTGTATTACCAATATCATTTGGCACTGCATATATGAATCAAATGGACTGAATTTATGGGTTTGCATACATGGTTTCACGATACCAAAGAGTGGCTTAAGAGATAATGAATTGGTACTCATCGAGAAAAAATAGAGGTTGTTCAACAACAATGTCTAAGGGAGTGGGTTTTTGAGGTAATATGAAGGAATGATTAAGTGGATCATCCCTATAGTGATCTGAAGTGATATGGGACTCTAGAGTTTCTTCTAAATAGGGAAGAATAATGGTACTACATTCTACAATACCAGATGCACTAGGAGGGTTGTGGACAACTGATTCTCATGGACTCCCAAATATGGGTGCCCCCCTTACCCAAACATTGGGTCAATGTATGGCCACAAGGAGTATGTGGTTCGAATGCATGGGTTCGAAGTAAGCGTTTAGTGTAAAATCTTATTCCAAGTGTACAAAAAGATCCTACTTTAGATATGAGTGAAAAATAGCCCTAACAACAGAAATTGTTGTCCAAATCTTTATATCTGTAATACATAATTAGAACAAATTCTACAAAAACCCAGATCTATGCAATAAAAGTATCGAAAAATAGAAAAGAAATAACAACTAATGCAAAATTAACTCCAAGTAGCCAATAGACAAGACAATATTAAAGTATGTTTTTTTGTATTATGTAACACCTGGTGATGGAAACAAGTAAATGTTACCAATCCCCCTCAATGAGATGGGCTCTTGATTGTCCTCAATGCTTCAGCTTCAAAAGTTTCTCTCTCTTAATGGTGTAGAAAACCCAAAGCATGTGTTGAAGTCAAGTGGGAGCTTCAATGGAAAAATAAAGTAATAGTGACAATGAGAATGATCAAAGCCTGACAATGAATATGATCAAAGTGAAGAATGAACGGGAAAACCCTCCTATCTATAAAAAATATCGAGTTATCCTCGATAATGGCAAATAATAAAATATTATTAACCAAGATCTAGATCCAACCGTTTGGAATATTTTATTATATTTTGTTGGAGGAAAAAGGTATTCAAATTTGTTAAATACATTTATTTAGAAATAATAATAAAATAAATTATTTATCCATCATTTCAAGAATGTGGTTAAATTATAATAAACAAATAACGATTAATTAATTACTCCTAGGTAATTTAGTTAGATGTAACAAGGAATAATAACTAAATAATGATTTAATTAATTATTCTTAGAGAAAAATAAGAAAAATATTGGTTTATCTAATTATTTCTCATAATTGGGTTAAATATGACTAGGAATATTATTTAAACAATGATTTAATTAATTATTCCTAGAGGAAAATCAAATAAATAAGGATTTATTTAATTATTCTTGATGGGGCTTATTGTTTTAACCAGAAATTATAAAAGATGGTTTATTAAATTATTTCATATAGTGAAAGCAATTTTACTATGGTAAAATTGGTACTACATGGTGTACTTCGATCCATCTAATTAGAAATGGTTAGATGACCAATTTTTGGTGATAAAAATTATTTTATAATCTAGGGTTAATGGATCGGGCTTTATGAATTATTCGACATGTATATTTATGTGTTGTAACATTGAAAGGAATATAATGGAAAAAAAATCCAGTAGTCTCGGTTTTTGGATCCAAGCGAAAATCTCTTTGTATATATGTTTTATATTTTATGATATCACTATTGTTTTATTTTATGTTTTAAGGGTTTTTTTGCAGATAATTTTTGTACAGGGTTAAAACCTACAATTTATCCAGATAGCAGGTTATTACAGGAGGTTCATCAGAAATTTCTCACATATTTCCTATCCTATTACATCAGTAGAGAGGAAAGGAAAGAAATTTGAGTGGATAGAGGAATGTGCAACAAGTTTTGAGAAGTTGAAACAATTGTTGAAAAATGCTCTAGTTCTAAAGAGCATAGATCCAGATAAAGATTTTGTGGTGTGTACAAATGCTTGCAAGAGAGGAATTGGTGAGGTTGTGATTCAGGAAGGACATGTAGTATGATATGAATTAAAGAAATTGAATGAGAACAAGATGAACTATGTGACACATGATATTGAGTTGGTAGCGACCATCCATGATTTGAAGATGTGGAGGAACTATCTTCTTGGCAGGCGATTAATCTTGATGAGTGATCATAGCGGATTGAGATACTTATTTAACCAACCAAATTTGAATTCTAGACAAGCTAGATGTTTGGCTACGATCGGTGAGTTTGACTTCGAGTTCAAGTACATTAAAGTAAAAGAGAAAATGGTTGCAGATTCTCTTAGCCAAAGAGCACATGAAATTACATAGTGACTATGAGTTCATATGGGAAAAATTTACAGGATCAAATCTTGCAGGCAAGAGAGCAAGATGACAGGTATATGGAACTTAGGCATAGGTTACAACAGGGTACAGTTAAATCACATGTGGATTATCATCTCACAACATATGGTTTGGTCAGATTTAGGGACAAGATCTTTGTGTCAGACAACATTGAGCTCGAGAAGCTTATCTTGAGGGAGCTTCATGCTAAGTCATATTTAGGTCACACTTGATATCACAAGACATTGACAGCTGTAAAGAAGTTATGTCATTGTTGACCAGATAAATCAGTCTTGTGGACAAGATCGATATCCTTAGTACCAAAAGGTAATCTAGAAACAAACAGCCAAAAAAACCTATCTTTCTCTAGACATATGCGATTTACAAAAGAATACTATAAAGGTGTTAAGGTCTTACCGCAGATCCAATGCTTGTTCAAAGTAGTTTTCCTTCGGTCACTTGAAGGAGTTATCTTTATAGACCTGCAGTCACAAACAAGCAAAAATTAAATAGCACCTGTATAGTAAATATTATAAATCATGCCTATCATGGTGATCAAGGAATCCATGAAATAAATACTTAATTAACAGCTTATTGAGAAAAATGAATTCACTTGTATTAACTTTGAATGAAGGAAAACATTTCAACCTTAGCCTTGATGTTGAACAGGCCTTCCCAAGGTTCGAAGCAGGAATCTCCTCTACTCTGACAAGCCTTGCACTCTTCCAACCGAGACAGATAGAGGTATGTGATCTTTCCTCACAAAATCTCAGTTAAATGAGTCTGAATCTCAACAGCACTTTACCTCAAACAATTCTAAAACTTGAACTCCCTTTGACGCTATCTAGGGCCTCTTTTTATAGTGCAAAAAAGGAGGTTTCAGTTCCAACTATGAAGGGATAGAATCCTCCTTCAAAGCAATAAGCTCCTCACATCAAGGGGCTAACTCCTTAAGGCAGGATACATGAACCTAAAAAGAGCGGTTCTGCCACCGCAAGATTCTTTCCAGAGGCTTCTACAAATTACTGAAAGTGATATTTTTGATTTTACTTGCAAATTTTTAATATTTTACAGGGGTCCGGATCCTTAACACATAAAAAGTGCATTCAAGTATGCAGGAGTCATGAACATTAGGTGCGGGACCGCAGGAAAGACAAAGAGAAAGTGCGATACCAGAGTTTTAGAGATTTTTGAGAGATTTTCTCTTATTTTTAAGGCTTGACATGAGGAAATGATGTGTAAGACTTGCAGAGGAGGTAATTATGAGTGAAAATGAGCTCATACAGACAACAAAATGTCAGGGTGACAATTTTCAATGGAACAGATTGCCCCCTAAATTGCGAAGTCTGTAATAGATGAAGATAGTGTCTGTCATGTATGAAGAGTGAAGTACTTTATCATTTCAAAGATCATCCTGTGGAAACCCCAATCATAAATTGTAAAAACATTCAATGCAAAACATATATATGTAAACATATCATCGCTGAGGTAGGCATTCCCATACTCAGATCAAAACTAACTAGAAAACTAATTTAAACTGTTCTAATACAGGAATGATTTTCAATACATCAACAGTATAGACATGTGTAGACACAGTATGGAAACAACCATATGTTTATGAATATTCTACTGTATAAATGATAACAAAATTCCTCGCATCCTAGATGGTAGAAACTAGATCCAGGGTCTTGATTTCTGCTTCTCGAACTAGTACGATTCTATCCATGTGAATGAATGTGTCGAAGTCGAACATGGTAGAAACCACTTGATTACCAGTCAATAATGTAAACTGTTAACAAGTGTGAGAGTAACCACCAGTAATGTCAATGGCTCTCAAAGTACTTAGTACAATCCATGAAATGTGAATGAATGAGCTGAAGTCGAACATGTCATGGAATCACTCGATTGAAAGTCAATGATGCAACCTGTCGTCGAAGGTGAGAAACCTGTCATTGAGGCATGCAGATTTCAAGGTACTGGCGATTTCTAGATCTACTTCCTAGATAATGAGATGTCGTCAATAGGAAGTGATCCGTCATAGGCAAGCCCACAACACGAAATCATAGATCAAGTTTGAAGAAATATATTGGCAAGGACTGAATCAGGGATGGTCAAAATGGATGACAGATATTTTTCAAATGAATGGTTTGTTTGAATTGTCCTCTTGAGCACATAATGACACTGAAGATGGCTTGGTGACAATTGACCCAAAGCTAACACCCATAAACCGGCTGAAGACTTTCAAAATGGTTTGATTAACTTTAGTCAAAGGATTTCCCAACACAGGTGAACAAAAGTGTCATGTTCAAGAGTGGTTAACTGGCTTTTCAAATAATCAATATACAACAAACAGGTTCATTTTTCTCTCTTTTCCCCCACCATTTCTGGCAAGTACCTTTTTATTTTTGACAAGCTTCAGGAGGATAACATTTGCTTGTTTATAAGCTCATCCTTCAGATGAGTCCAACTTAGTTTAATATTCGAACCCTAAGAAAGAGTGGTTCGTTCGTACTTAAAATTGAACAGGTCCTTTACTATTAAATTTTAACGAGTCTAGTATACGAGAAACTCGGTGTTTTTTCAATTTTAGGGAGTCAGAAGAAAAAAACTAAGAAAACTCCATGAGTGTACTTTTTCGTAAATTTAGTCTCTCGAGCCAAAAAAAGGAAAAAATAATGCGGGAGAGAACACTATTGACCGTAATTAGTAAACGTATACCTTTTCTGTAAATAGTCCATTTCAGTCCATAAAAGGGGTAAACTTATACTGAAGGGACGATCATTCATTTATTTTAACGAGTTCGAATAATCAAGTGCTCAGCAATCTTTTCATTTTTAGAGAGTCTGAAAAGGGCTTAAAAGATAACTCAATATTTCACTTTTTCGTAAGTTTTAGTGAGTTCGAAAAAGGGATAAAAATGTACTCATGGTTTTCACTTTTTCATAAGTTTTAACAAGTTCAAAAAATGGATAAAAATATACTCTTGTTGTAAACTTTCAATTTAATTTATGATTAGGAAAAGACAGAAAGAACTCGGAATTTTCATGTGTTTTACGAGAATTAAAGATAGAAAAATAATCTTGATATTTTAATGAGTTTAACGAGCCTTGAAAATAACTGAAATTGACTCAAGATAGGTTTCATTTTTACAAAATCTTGAAACAGTGAAAAATTATGCTTCAGAGTGGTTTCATTTTTACACAAGCTTGAAACAAAGAGAAAACTATGCTTCATGCCCCCTAAGCGTAACTGCTAGAGTGCATGCCCCCACAGCTTAATTTTATTTAACTAAGTACACTGCTAGAAATTAATAGCTGAATGGAATGAAGGTTCATCTACGAGATCATATGAAAGAATTGACCTAAAACTGTAAGAAATTTATGCAAAAAACTGAAATAACTAACCTATATATGACTTAACATTTACGAGATCTAGTCAAAGACTTGACTCAATTAGGGGAGGATTTGTTTCATTTTTTAACGAGCTTAACACAGGAAAATAACTATGCTCATGGCAACGTGTTTCATTTTTTAACGAGGTTGACACAGTAAAAGGAACTTTCCTCTTGATACACTGATTCATTTTTAATGAGGTTGACACAGTAAAAGGAACTTTCCTCATACCTGATTCATTTTTTACGAGGTTGACTCAGCAACAAGAACCATCCTCATAAACTATTTATTTCTAATATATTAATCTACTCTCTACAATCTACCTATTGATTCATTTTTTAATGAGGTTGACACAGGAAAATAACTGTCCTCATACCTGATTCATTTTTTAACGAGGTTGAATCAGTAACAGGAACTATCCTTTGAACAACATGTTTCATTTTTTAATGAAGTTGAAACAGTAATAGGAACTCTCCTCATACTCACTGATTCACTTTTTAATGAGGTTGACACAGTAAAAGGAACTATCCTCGAGCCACTGATTCATTTTTTAACGAGGTTGACACAGTAAAAGGAACTATCCTCAAACTCACTGATTCATTTTTTAACGAGGTTGACACAGTAAAAGGAAATCTCCTCACGGGCCACTAATTATTTTTTTAACGAGGTTAACACAGTAAAAGGAACTATCCTCGGGCCACTGATTCATTTTTTAACGAGGTTGACACAGTAAAAGGAACTATCCTTATATTCACTAATTCATTTTTTAACGAGGTTGACACAGTAAAAGGAACTCTCCTCGGGGGCCACTGATTCATTTTTTAATGAGGTTGAAACAGTAAAAGGAACTATCCTCGGCTACATGATCATGGCTTCCAACTAGAAGAAATACATGTCAATGTACACACCTTAATCGTGGCTTCCAAGAGGTCTTCATCAGTAGGAAGAATAATTCTCTGGAAGGAACACATGTCAAGGGACTCAAAAGGGATAAGAACATCACATTCAAATAATCCCATAGAGTTTTCCATGTCAATTACCAGATCTAAGTCAAAGGAAGACGAGAAAACAGTGAGAGGCTCACTTACATCGGTAATTGAAACATGGGACTAGTTGCCACATAATTAACCCATCGCAGGGTAGATACCACTTTAGAATCAGGAACATTTAGGGGTGTCATATTAATTGTAGTCGAAACAAGACTAGGGAATGAAATCTAGTCTACAGTCATAATATTTCCATTGTGAGGGAAACACATCACACGAAAGAGTGTCGATACTACAGCTTTCATTGCATAGACATAGTCTCGCCCAAGGATTAAATTGAAATACAAGGGGCTTCTAACTACCATAATATAAATACAGACAGTTTTACCTTCCAATGTAATAGAAAAATTAGGAAGGATCCCTAAAGGTTCACTAATGGAAACCAGAGCTTCTGGGTTCGATCCCCAGTGGAGTCGCCAATTTGTTGACCGGATAAATCAATGTTGCGGACAAGATCGATCTCCCTAGTATCAAAAGGTAATCTATAAACAAACAGCCAAACAAACCTATCTTTCTCTATACATATGCGATTTACAAACGAATACTATAAAGGTGTTAAGGTCTTACCGTAGATCCAATGCTTGTTTGAAGTAGTTGTCCTTCGGTCACTTGAAGGAGTTATCTTTATAGACCTGCAGTCACAAACAAGAAAAAATTAAATAGCACCTGTATAGTAAATATTATAAATCATGCCTATCATGGTGATCAACGAATCCATGAAATAAATAGTTAATTAACAGCTTATTGAGAAAAATGAATTCATTTGTATTAAATTTGAATGAAGGAAAACCTTACAACCTTAGCCTTCATTTTGAACAGGCCTTCCCAAGGTCCGAAGCATGAATCTCCTCTACTGTGACAAGCCTTGAACTCTTCCAACTGAGACAGATAGAGGTATGTGATCTTTCCTCACAAAATCTCAATTAAATGAGTCTGAATCTCAACAACACTTTATCTCAAACAATTCTAAAACTTGAACTCCCTTTGAGGCTACCCAAGGCCTCTTTTTATAGTGCAAAAGAGGAGGTTTCAGTTCCAACTATGAAGGGATAGAATCCTCCTTCAATGGGATAAGCTCCTCACATCAAGGGGTTAGCTCCTTAAGGCAAGGGATACATGAACCTTAAAAGAGCGGTTCTCCCACTGCAAGATTCTTTCCAGAGGCTTCTAGAAATTACTGAAAGTGAGCTTTTTGAGTTTACTTGTGCCTTTTTAATATTTTACAGGGGTACACATCCCTAACACATAAAAATTGTGTTCAGGTACGTAGGATTCATGAACATTAGGTGCGGGACCGCAGGAAAGACAAAGAGAAAGTGTGATACCAGAGTTTTAGAGATTTTTGAGAGCTTTTCTCTTATTTTTAAGGCTTGACATGAGGAACTGATGTGTAAGACTTGCAGAGGAGGTAAGTATGAGTGACAATGAGCTCATACGGACAACGAAATGTCAAGGTGACAATTTTTTGTGCATCAGTCATTGGCCAAATTTGGAGAAATGGGTGGAAAGTTTTGTGGTGACATGTTTGGATTGTCAATAGGTAAAAGAAGAGTGTAAGTATTTGGTTGGATTACTACAAATGATTCTTATTCTAGACTGGAAATGGAAGTTCATTTCCATGGATATTATTATATGTTTTCCAAGGACATCTAGAGAACATGATTCTATTATCGTTTTGATTGACAGGTTGACTAAGCTACTTGAATTCATTATAGTGAAATTTATGAACTCTTCTAGTGAGGTAGCACAAGTCCTTATGAAAGATATAGCGAGGTTGCATGGTGTATCGAAGAAGATTGTGTCATAAAAGGATGTTAAGTTCACTTCTAGGTTCTCGAAAGAGTTTTTTGGAAGTTTGGGTATAGAGTTGGCCTTTACCAAAAATTATCATCTGCAAACAAAAGGACAAACATAGAGGGTCAGGATTTTGGAGGACATGTTGAGAATGTATGTTATGCACCAAAAACGAGAGTTGGAAGAGTATCTTCCACTAGTGGATTTTTCATATAAAAATGGGTATCATGAAACTTTGAAGATGAGTCCATTTGAGCTCCCTTACGGGTGGAATTGGAATACTCCTATAAATTGGAGTGATCCAGTGAATAGGGTATTGATTGGACCAGACATGTTAGAAGACATGGAACAGGAACTGTAGGTAATTAAGAATAATTTAAAGGTAATGCAGGAGAGGTAAAATATATATACAGATCAACACACGGTGTTTAAGGAGTTTCAGGTTGGAGAACATGTGTACTTGCACATCAATCTCAAGAAGAGTTCCTTAAGGATTGGATCATGTGTGAAGCTCGCACCTTGGTATGGCGAGCTTTTCAAGATTCTTGAAAGGATTGGACCAATATCCTATAGAATTGGACTTCCTCCCATAGTAAAATTCCATGATTTTTTCCATGTGTCATTGCTTAAGAAGTATGTGAAATATGTTTATCATGTGATTTACTAGTCTGCATTTCAAGTGGAACCAGAAGGAGAATTCCAGCTAGAACCTCAGTTCATTTTGTGGTGAAAGATGCTCATGCTATAGAATCGAGAAATTAGGAAATATAAATTGTAGTGGAAACACTTTTGGCTCGATGGAGCTACATGGGAGATGGATGATCATATGCGGGCTATGTATCCTTCTCTATTTTCTAGTTGAGCGGCTAAATTTTGGTATATTTTTTTTGGTGTGGTGTATCGCCTTTATCTATATAAGCATATGTATATAAATACTGCATCGAGCTATGTTATAAAGCTCCAATAAGCGGTATGGTGCTCATGAAGTGTTGCTTTGTTTTTAGTAGATGGATATGATGTAAATGTTGCACCGAGCTATGTTATAAATATCCATGGGAGACATGCTTTTTATAGTTATAAGTTTCATTGAACACGGAGGATGGTGTTCCCCCAAGGGGAGGGTTCTGTATTAACCCTCATTAAAAATCCATGTAATAAAGTTAATAAAGGAAAAATAAAGACCAATGTCATGGGACATGTATTCCAAGTTAAATTTTGGGAAAAGGAATACTTATGGGGATCACTCCTGATTAATAAATGTATATCGAAATTGGTAAAGGAAAAGTGGCATTAATTAGCACTTATTTATGGAAACAAAGGAAATTAGGAGAAAGAGAAGGTGGAAGGTCACATGTTGCAAGTGAGGAGTAAATTGAAGGAAAATAATGGAAAATTAAGAAAATAGAGGCCTCAATGATAAAATGGCTTCTGAGAATAAATTAATAGATTTTGGTAATTTTTAGCTTGGAGCTCTCTTCTTTACTCTCTCTCTCGCATGCTCTTCAACACTTAGAGTTTTCTTGGAGAAATCTTAGAGGCGTCTGGATTACATGGGATTTGGACAAAGAAGGAAAAGGAAAATCAGGAAAGTGACAGAGGATAGCAGGATTAGCAACTATAGTGGGATTTTATTGTAATATCGAGTTTTATGTATGCCTTAATTTCTAGTTTTGACATACATGGCATATGCATGTGGTTATTTGGTCATGATTTGTCATTGGAATGGAGGATTTGATTGATTGAAAGTGGTTTCTCCTAGCCTTGCCATTTTTTTCTGATTTGTGCTCATGTTCCTTATGGATGTGGTTTGAGTTAGTATTTCCTGAAGCCTTGGTTGGACAAACGCTCTAGAAGCTCTATAACAACTTAGGTTGAGCTACTCGTCCTCAAAGCCTTTGTTGGAAAAATGATTTAGATGCCTTGGCTGGTTGAGTTACTAGTCCTAGAAGCTTTAGTTGGACAAATTCTCTAGAGCCTAGTGACAATTGTGGGTTGAGCTACTAGTCATTAAAGACGGGTTGGAACAAATGATATAGACCCCAAGAAAACTTGGATAGATACCAATATGGTGATGGTTAGTGATGTCTGATCATGAGGTGGAATCAATGATTGGGGGATGAGGTGATTTGGCCTCTAGAATAATTGGTTTGGCATTGGTTGGTTTATTTCATGAGATCCCACTTTCATGCTTGGAATATGGTGTGAGGGTGATTGGCTAAATGATATATTTGGTTTGGCCCAGTCCGTGGTCGGGTGGTATGTGGAAGTCCTTGAATTGGTTGGAATTTCATTTGTTTATAAGAGCTCTTTTCCTCTTGTATTTTATGAGTAAATATGCTTGCTATTATGTGGCTTTAATTTTTGTTCTATTATTAATATTTGTCTAGTTATGTGTTGGTTATAAGCATGTTTTATGATAGACTTGATTTGTGTTTCTCATAATGTTTTGGTTAGTAAATTTAATGTCAATGAAGCCATAACATAATAGATGATATTGCATCTGTTATGAGAGGGAATGAGTCCTTCTTGACGATTCTCATATAATTATGAGACCTCTATGTTCAAATGTGTATTTATGACATATAAATTACATGTTCATGATATGTTTGAAAGAATGTTTGTCATGGCTAGGGCTTGTTAGGCTAGGTTCTTGTCTAAATTTTGTATGGAAGACCTTTTCCCTACGTCATTTATGATTTATAAGAATTTCATTAAGTTCTCAACAAAGGTCTAGGTCCTAGCCCTGAAAGAGTGGGTTAGAACGTGTGGTGGTTGACACAAAACTGAGTAAAAACATATTTTAGTCACTCCCTTGCAGGCTTGTGCATGCGACTAGAGAGTTGCAGTCAAAATAAGGGAGTTTTATGCAAACTTCCAAGGGTTCAGATGAGTGAAAAATAGACTTACCTCAAGTTTTTCACACCTGGAAGGGTGGTTTATCCCTTTTGGTTCCTGTAGCACTTAAGGGAAGTCAGTAAGATTTAGTTTTGTGGATTCTACTTCCTTAAATTGATCTAGGAGGTTGATTCACATCATAGTAACTCTTCATGAGATACTTACCTCACTGGAATGATAAGCTTGGGTAATTCTGGGAGGAGGGTGTTATAGGGTGATGGAATTCAATTTAGTAAATATGCATAATTGTTGTTGATTATATACATATGCATAAATGAAATTTCATTTTTGATTAATTAAATTTATGGTGAATGGAAATGATTGGATTAGAAATTCTATGTCTTTTAAGAGGTTGTCTTCCCTTAACTATTTTTTTAGAACACATCGTTGTGGAAAAAAATGTTTTAAAGTTACTTGGATAGAGTGTGTTGAATATTTACCCCTGTTTGTTATGCTTATTCTTAATGCATGGAAATGGTTTATAAAGAGGTACCAAGACCAATACCTTTCCACCTTCTGGAATTATTGAGAATATTGACGCATGTGCAAAGTGAAATGCTTCTTGAATATATTTGACAAGATATTTTGTAACTAACATTTTTTTGTACAAGGTATGGTTTTATCAAAAGTACTTATGGCTAATATTGCTAGTGTAATTAAGAAATATTATCTTAATAAATCATAGTAATGTCTAGTACCACGGAACATAAGAACTAGTGAAAGGTAAAATCTTGCAATGTGAATTATAACTGCAAATGTGAAGATATAATGTTTATATTTATGATATCAAATATTTGTTCATAGAATATGTAGTAATGTTTTTCTAAATTACATGTTGATTATTTTGTGGAAAATTTGAGACAAATAGCACCTATATGATGGGAGATGCCAGTCATGATTTCCTGTCAATTTACTTTTATAGACTAATGGACCCATGCTAAGGAGAAAGTATGAACACATGATAAATGTTCTTTCTGATTTAATATTAAAGTGCATATGGGCAGTTATGTAAATTACTATGGGGAAATGTGATAAAAGATGATTTCATATCCCAAAAATTTATAGGACATTTTGAAAAAGCCCAAGCAAGGTCATGGGTAGAGGTGGTTTCTTGGCTAAATTTCCTTTCCCTAGAGGTAGATGATCTTAGTAAGGGAAAATGGTTGACCAAGGTGGTGGGAGGGAAAAAGCCTGAGGAAACCAAATTTATTTTTGAGCCTATTGAAGGACATAAAAAATGGTTAGTTGTTGAGCTAGAATTGCTGAAGACAAAACATTATCAGGGGAATAAACACGATGTTTCCAAGAGGAATCTTGTGTTGGACCAAGTGTGGTCATTGTTAGGGAATTTTCTGAGATGTGAAATTAGCACAACCTGGTTAGTGGAAACCAGTTATCATTGGCTGAGAGGAAAATAATTTTTGCGATTGTGGTTTTCTTAGTATACAAAGTTAAATAACCAATTGATGGGTTAAAATTATTTTTTTATATGTTTGTGTAATTTTTTTTTATACATCTTAATAGGAAAGGAGTCTAGTGGTGCTCCGGGAAGAACTACTGCAAGTGTATTTCTTATATTTTATTACCATTCATATGGATGTCTATAGCATGGTCTAAGATAGTATGCACTTTCTGCAATTATGCTTACTTTGATAATTTTTGAATATTAGCGACTTGAATCCTCTCTAAGTACTTGTATAAGTATTGGGATTAAAATATTAATTGAGATTGCATAAACAATTCATAGTTGAAAATGTTGTGATTAAAATAAATGTGATTATTGTTGAGAAATATTAACTGGATATGTTGGTCATACATTATAGGATGTTTACCATTGATGTTGTTAAGCCACCAAAGGTTCTTATTATTGGGTTGATAAACCACTCATAGATTGTTTTCCATAGCTCATAAACCAACTATAATTAAAATATTGTGTGGAATGGCCATGGTTTCCACAAATACTTGTAGGTAAGAACATGTTATTATGAATACGTTGTTTGTTTTTACCATAGATGAAGGGTTGGAAGTAAAAAAAATAAATATTTTTCATAGTTGTAAATATTTATTATTATTGGTGAACATTATTGTTTTACGTAATGATACTCCTGAAAATAAAATGATTTATTTTTAAGGGGAATGACCCCATTTTTGGTTGTTATGGTTTGCGCACTATCATGACTAGAGGTAGATGTCATGAATGAAATATGATTGTGAAGGATAAAATCAATATAAATATAAATATAAATTTCCAGTGGGAGATAAATACTGGATAGAAATATAATCATCAAGATGAAAACTAAGGACAATGTTATACAATGTTATATTTAAGGTAGGCCGTATGTAATATCCATGAAGAAAGTGATAAATTTGATAACGTGGGAATATTATGGAATTAAAAGCTTTCGACATAATCCAAAATAGTTATTTTTCAATGAGTTGGAGGCATCAAGAATAATTTATAACTCCATAAGAAACCATGGATTGGAGTGAATAGTTACAACTACCATTTAGGTTATCAGTATATAATTATTTTCTTGATTATAGATCTATGTGGCAATACGGGGAAAATACCATTTTTGTTTTACTTTTAAAAGAATGAAGAAAACCCACACACCAAACTGACAACCTGCAAAATCACATGCTCACCTGATTTCTCAATATATGTTATGGGAAACAGTGAGCTAAAATGAGAGGAAAAGAATTCCTTCACTTCCATTTGGATGAATTTTGATTTATTCTAAACAAGCATGAATCATAGAAAGAAAATACTTTAGTTATGTGGGGAATGGCTTCTGTCCATATGGGTATTTGTTGTCTCATGCTTAGATTCAAAATGGTGTCACAATGAGTTTTTTGTTCTAAAAGATTAATTTGGACGAGAACTTTACCTATGAATTCAAAGGGTAATCAATATCAATTTGGTCTTGATATATTGTCGGATGTCTTCAGTAAATCTAGATTTAGAAGAGGAAGTGAATATGTGATTGCTAATGATTACTTGTGTTTTTCATAGCCAATGGGGCAAAGAAAACAAATGTACCTCACCTTTGTTTTCATGGAAATGAGATATTATCTCAAAGAGTAGACACATATATTGCAAGTACCTCTGTCCAACATGCTGAGCGTAAGAAATGACCGAGGAAAAGGGAAGTTATCTAAGGGTTGCATTTAGGACTTCATGGATATTTCACATAAGAGATAAATATTCATGTTAATCCTCTTAAAAGAAGATATTGGATATGAATCTTTTACATTTAAAAGAAAATAAACCATCATTTCTCTTGAAGATTTAGCCATTACTTCTATGTATACCAACACATAATATTTTCAAAAAAAATTGTCATGGATTATTTATTCTTGTATGCACAATATTCACATGAAAATTTTAAAGAAAGAAACCTTGATTCTTACCATTTCATGGACAAGAATTCTCATCTCATGCAAACACAAGAAAATAATATTAACTCTTATCATTTCATGCACAAGAATTCACATGTAATCTTTCGAAAAATAATTTAGTTAATTATATTTTATGCAAAGGATTCATATGCATTCTTTTCCAAAATATTAGCACAATTAATTTATCTTTTACCATGCAATATTTCCAAGAAAATAATGTGGCTAATATTTTACGCAAACAATATTCATCTTGTCTTAGATTTCTTGAGAAAGAATATGTGTCAATAAGCATAAGAATAATAACTATGGTATTAGCTTCTTTTAGAAAATTAAGATGTGTTTACATGCATCAAGATCATCGTTCTAAAGCTAATTTCTTTGGAGATAAGAATGTGAATTTACATGCAAAATATCATAGATAATGTGTTAGTTTCTTTTAAAAATAAGTGTAGTTGTGATAGTTGTTCTGTTGGAAAAGAATGTAATAATAGTTAGTGAGGTGTTTGTCTTTGGAAGGATTTCTTTCTTCTTGTGCCAAGATATGGTAAGAATCATGAAGGTTCTTTTAATTGTTAATCATGTGGTTATGAGGAGAAGTAGAATATAACTATTTCCCTTTCTCATGATATATGTGAAGTAGAGATAAATGACCATGCCTTGGTAAATCTTTATCTATTTTATTTTATGCATGTGAGATTTGGATGAATAGACATGTGGCATAACCATACACATGTAAAGATAAATAGACGTATTATGGTAGTTATGTGCCTTCAATTCATGCATGTGTGGTGTCAATAAAAGATGCATGGCCACGTGTATATATTGATTTAAATACGTAAAAAAATAAATTATAATTTTTATGTTATGAATGTTTTGTGTGGCTTTTATGTCTTTCATAAATGGATATTATGTCTTGGATTGTGTTAATAATTAATAATTGTGTATTTTGATGTGTTTTATTATAATATAATTATAATATTTTATTTCAATATAATTATTGTTTATAAAAATTAAAAGTAATTTTTTTTCTAACGAAATTGAAAAAGATATAAATTTGGAAATTCAAATATTTATTGAATTATGATTTTTTTATTTAATATTAAATTATAAATATTTTAGTTATCACTTATTTATAAGCTATTGAAATAAATCTATATAAATAAGGTATTGAAATAAATCTATATTGTATTGGTTTCTAAGTAATAAAAAAACCCATAAGGCAGAGGAATATATCATTCACATGGCTACAACCCAACTTTAAATTAAATTTTATTTATACCGTTTCTTTTTTGACGAAGTAGGCAATCTCTAGTTGGTGTTTATTGCTAATCTATTAACTTTTTTTTAATTTAAAATAAAATTCGATAGATATAAACTTAAATAAAAAATAAAATAAAGTGGATATCTAAATTTGGTAAAAATTATATTAATATTTAATATTATATTAATTTAAAATTATATTAAAATATGTTTGAATTATAAAATTATTTTTAAATATTTTTAAATTATATTTATATATAATATATTTTTGAATGTATAAATAGATTCAATATTTTGAAAAATTTTAGGATATTTAAATCTTACAAATTAAACAATTTAAGCTCAAAATTTTAAAAACTTTTGTCTTGATTGTAGTTGAAAATAATCAAGAAAAATATCATTAATGTTATGACAAATACAGTTTCATCTATAAATTAGACTACTATATATACATACCTATAAAATTATTTTTATTATTTAAAATTATTAATTTTTCTTTTTTAAATGCTTCCCAAAAAAATATGCTCAAAAATCTGAAAACCAGTTAGACTACGGCTCCTTAAAGTAACAACGAAAAATTCATTGACATTTAGCATCTGTTTATGTAGAAAACCCAATGAAAGACAAAAAAAAAATCAAAAAATTCATTAACATTTAGCATCTGTAATTTGTGTAGAGAACCCAATGAAAGAAACAAGATATTAACAAAGGAGGAAGCGCAAGGATAAGGTACTGTATCAGTATTTGAGCGTCACTAAAAGTGTGTCTAACTTCACATAAATTCTACCATTTCATTGAAGAAAGCATCCTTCATCTATCCACGGTATTGAATGAATCCGACCGTCTTTAGGGTGAGTTGAAAATGTGTTGTACACAACAAGGCGTTTTCTAGTGCCGCGAGGAACTAAATGCAAGTGTTACATGTAAGTTCATACATTATATCAACATTATATTATCCCTAAGAGATGCCATACTGTACATCCAGACTATGTTGTACATTTCTTGTTTAAAAACATTAGCAGTGTAATTATAGGCAATGAATCAACTCTAATGTAATGAACAACACAAAGATGTTACAACTATCCAAACAAGGCATACTCTCTTTGAAACCTATAAACAAGAGGAGGTATTGCTATAGCAGTTGATAAAAAGAATGGATGCCGTGCGAATTATTTCTTGATTCTGAACTAGAAGATTAGCGAACAAACTCCTACAATTTCATCTTTATGGTAGAAGAAAATGGAAACTCATATAGAAAATCAAGATAATGAAATGGCAGCTCTGCATCAAAATAAGGAAATGCAACTGAAGTTCATGAAACTCCAATAAAATTGTAACGTCCACACAACGTTCACATAAAAAATAATATTTACTTACTACCATTGCCATTAATTCTTCTAAGCATAAATACAGTAGTTTCATAATTAATTACTACACATACTTATGAAACTACTGTTATCCAATCATCTATTATGACAAATTATATGTGAACATGCTTATAATCATTTATAGAAACTACATACTTTTGTCATTCATCCTAAAGCAATGTCTATGTGAACCGATTAAAGTATTAAACATTCTTACTATAGTGTTCACTTATACAAATACTTAAACCTTACCCATGGTTAATTATTTGCTTGGCTTGATACTCGCATTCAAACTCGGGCCATCCCATTGAGATTCCCACACCATTATCATTAAGATCATCCATATATCATAACCATATTGAATAAATAACATTTACACTGAT
The DNA here is from genome assembly GCA_034641835.2 of Pinus albicaulis. Taxonomy (NCBI): domain Eukaryota; kingdom Viridiplantae; phylum Streptophyta; class Pinopsida; order Pinales; family Pinaceae; genus Pinus; species Pinus albicaulis. The sequence goes on from CM076581.1 coordinate 1,483,320,161, forward strand.
TAATAATGTTATTCTGAGTCCTTACAATTTTTACAGCATCGGATCTCAATTCTAGTTTGATTGCCGGTACTAAGGGTTAAGAGGGATGTTAGTTACATTGAATATCATATGTTTTCATTCTCTGTGATGCCTCCACTTTTCCGCATCCATAGCTGTCACTTGTCTTGCACTCTGTCCTATCGATTTAATCTCGTTCGTCGATATCCTATCCACAAATATCGATGGTGGAAACACACAAGGCGATGGTTAGGGTAACTAACCTCCCTATCCTCCTACCAGACTTGCCATTTACTCTCCCGACGAGTTCCCAGCTTCAGCTCTACAACTTGTTTTCTTTTGCGTGTAACATTTCATGGTTTCTCTTACAGGATGTTGCTGCCACTGGTGTATCCATAATGTGTTTGATTTACCACTCCCCAGAGGTACCTTTCAACTGAACTCCATGGTTATTTCTCCGTCATTTTTCACATTAGTTCTCAGATTTTCTTGTACCTTGAGCATCAGTGCACTTATGGGAGCATTAATAATAATACCCTCTCTATCTCACAGAAGGTAATTTTGTCACAGGGCGGTGTAACAATGTGCTTGGCAGGCTAAATGGTCACACTGGCGATCCAACTTCCTCATCATCTCAGGTAATAGTTAGTTGTTGATGATTTAGCTTGAGTTTTTCTTCCCTTCAACTTATTTTATGTTTATCCCAACAACCATAACCTCACTGTTGTTTTCTTGAACACAGGTCCATTTGCCAGCCATTGTCGATGGCAGGACAAGCTTGACGGTCTTCGAGCTTCTTCACGGTAAGTTTTGTAACCTTCCATTGTTGTTAATTTAAAATTTGGTTGGTTTACTGTGTATTTACAACCATGACCACCCCTCTGTCTCCTGCAGGAATGTGGGGTTTTTCCAGCATGTACACATTTCGACTTGGTTGTGAACTTTCGGTATTAAATACTGGTTATTGTTTAGAAAGAAAGTTACTAGGGCACAACCCTCTTCACAATTCTAGATACTTTGTATCTGTTAGGTTATAGAAACAGGTTTTCAATGAACAATGTAATTATATAACTGTTTATTATTGAAGTCACTCAATCAAAAATTTGGGCTATACGTCGTTGCTGCAACACCTAGTTTTTCATTTTCGGATCCTTCATACATGCAATATATTGTTCTATTTCAAAGTTATTTCGGTTTCAATTTTTAGTTCAAAAGAAAAGAATAGTGCAAAGAGTAATTGGTTTATATACTAAGGTCTTCCTATTATAATCATGGCCAGAATCTATAGTTAGTTTATTATGGAGGTTATCGACTTTGTTATGCACTGCATGCTATTGTTTTTTAAATGTTATTTCCTTTTCTATTGCAGACTCTTGCTTGTTTGTAATTTCTCTCACTAGATTTCTCATGAAATTTATAATTGATTATACTATTTCTCGGGTCAGTGACTTGAGGGACTTGAGATCGAACACAAATCACGGGTTTGGGGACTAAAACTGTAGGCTTAGACCTTTGCTTTACAACAACATAGTAATCGCTACTGTCTGTATTTTTTTTTCTTTTTCCTGTATGATTTGTTCTGCTATATTATTTGTATTTGTAATCTCTAATTTTACGGTCATAATATTTGCTTATCTATCCATCCTATCGCATTTAACAAAACTGTAATTTCTTAGGATCTATTATCTATCCATGCTAGTGCATTTAACAGAACTGTAATGTTTTAGAATCTATTATCTATCCATGATAGTTGCATATAACAGAACTGTAATGTTTTTGAATCTGTTATCTATCCATTCTAGTTGCATATAACAAAACATTAATGTTTTAGAAAGTATATTTTGAATACTCTTGTATCATCATGATTTGTCTTATTTACTACTTACAGGAATTTCCTCTTGTAATATTTATAACAGAGATTAGTTTTATAGTTGTGTCTTACAGTAGCCTCCTTAAAACATTTAAGTACAATGAATACATATTAATTACAACTTCACAGTAATCCCCACCTGTAACAATTATAATAATATAGTAAGGTCTTCCTATTGTTATTAATGTTTAAAAGACTAGGAATCCAAGATATTTAAATACCTATTTAAGAAGATTCTTTTTAGTAACTGGTAATCCACCCAACCTTGAGAGAGGAAATCACGTCTTCTTCTCCCCCCTTGCTCCTCACAAGGGCCTAAGTATTTCTAGGAGACAGGAAGTGATATTTTAGGATAAAATCCAATCTTTAATTCACCAAGTTATTCTTGAGCTCCAATGGTTTCCTTACCATCTCTGGACAACCCATAGCAATAGCCTATTGCTAAACCCAAACTTACTTTTTGCGCAGAACCCCTTCCCACCTTAGGATTTTCCTCTAAACCCTTTTGGGGAGGTAACTGTCAGAACTGTCTCAACCCTTTTACCTTGGGTTATTGGAATTATTTACCAATTAGTTAGTTCCTCCCTTAGTTCCTCCCTTTTACTCAAGGTGATTATCAAATTAATCTCTTTTTTGAAAAATACAAAATATTATTTATTAAAGTAATGTTAACTAATATCCTTATTTGTTACTCATTCAAAATATACCATAACAAGTTTATATACCAATAATTAAATTAAAATAGGGCGTTACATCTTCCCTTGTTGAAACAAACACCATCGTCGGTGTTATTTGTTTGATGAGAACAACTCCGAATAGGCCTCATGAATAACATGCTCGTCCTCCCAAGTAGCCTCCTCCAGGACAAAGTGCTTTCACTGCACTTTAACTTGGGGGATTGCTCACCTACAGAGCGTTATTTCTCTCCGATATAGAATGTATGTAGTTCTACGAGGAACTTGCCGTCCGGTTCTACCTACATGTAATAATGGTCTTGATCAGTTCATATCAAAAATATAATTTTTATACAAATGTATTACATTGTTGACATACATGTAGACCCTACCAATGTATCACATGTTTGGTATTGTGTACATAACACTTCAGTAGTGATACATGAAACATGTTATGTACTAATATATGGATTGGTAGGGCCAGTCGATAGTCCAACGATCCTATTCTTTAAAATATCTCCAATGGTCCGCAATATCTAGGAGCCAATTTTGCACAAGAATTCCACCTCAATGTGCTATTTTTTGGTTTAATTCTCACATAAACATGGTTCCCTACCACAAAATCTCAGAAATTTCTTTTCCTTTCAACATAAAATTTTTGTCAGTATTGAACTACCTTCAAGTTATGCCTCATCTTCTTTACCTCCCATTCCATTTCTTCTAGCATGTCTGAGCCAAGCATCATCTTGTTTTCTGGACTGATCCAATTTATAGGAGTCCGACATTATCTTCCATATAATGATTTAAAATGGCTCATCTTAAGTGATTCTTGATATCCGTTGTTGTAGGAAAACTCAACCAAATTCAGATACTCCTCCCATTTCGTTGGTTGTTGCATTACGTACATGCGTATCATGTATTCTAAAACTTTATTCACCCTTTCTGTTTTCCCATCCATCTGCGGATGGTAGGTAGTACAAAATTGTATTTGCATCCCCGAGCCACTAAATAGCGTCTTCCATAATGCTGATGTAAATTTTACATCACGATCTGAAATGACAATTCAGGGAATACCATGCAGTCTAGAAATTTCTTTCTTGAAGATATCAGCAATTTGTACCATCTTGTAAGTTGACTAGATGCGAATGAAATGAGCTACTTTGCTAAGTCTATCAACTACCACCATAATCGAATCATTGTGCCTTTTGTTTCTGGGTAGTATAGTAATGAAGTCGAGGGAAATGAATTATGACTTCCATTCTGGCAGTGGGATAGGCTGAAGCAATCCTGCGAGATGCTGATGCTCAACCTTAATTTGCTAACACTCAAGCACTTGGTCAAATATTCTGCAATGCCCTTTTGCATTCTAGGCCAGGAATAGTCTTTCCTAATTGTAGTTAACATTTTATGATATCCTGGATCTCTTGCATAGGAACTCTTATGATATTTATCCATAATAATTCTTTTCAAATTATTTTGATGAGGGATATATATTCTTTTTTGGTAGACTAGGAACTGCTTATCATTGAGTTCATGTTCTGATTGTTTCTCTGGATCTTCATCTTCTTCTTCTTGCTACAATAAGAACTGGTATTCAAGGTCCTCCTTTTTTGCGCCATCATTTGTTCTTGAAATTTTAATTTGGTTTGGTTAAAATAAATTTAGTAGATGCCATGTGGCTTCCTGCTTAAGGCATTGGCTACCCAGTTCTCTTTACGTTTCACATGTTGAATATCAAAATCGAACTCACTTAAGAATATGTTCCACCTTGCTTGGCGAGCATTCAGATCGATTGTTTAAAACAACTAGTTAAGCTGCTATGATCAGTTCTGAGCACAAATCCTTTTCCTAACAGATAATGTCTCTATATTCGCAAGGCATGCACTACCGAGGTTAGTTCCAAGTCATAAGTTGAATACCTTTGCTCATGATCCTTAAGCTTCCTATATTCATATGCTATGACTCTTCCTTCTTGGGTAAAGACCTCTCCTACACCTTCATTACATGCATCAATGCATACTTCAAACTCTTTACTCGGATCAACTGCTTTCATAACAGGGGAAGTAGTTAAAAACTCCTTTAATAACTCAAAACTATTATGACATTCCTGAGTACACTTAAAGACTCGTATTTTCCATTGTAATTAGCTAATGGGAAGAGATATTTTAGAGAATCCATTTATGAATCATCGGTAGCATCCAGAAAAACCCATAAATGAACGTATGTATGCTATGTTCTTTGGGACCCTCCATTCCATGATTTTATTTATCTTTTCTGGGTCCACAACAATCCATTCAGGAGAAATCACATGTCCCAAATATTGGATCTTCTCCTTGAAAAAGTCACACTTACTAAACTTAGAATATAGTTGATGTGTTCATAACATTTTCAACACAAAGCACAGATGCTCCTTGTGCTCTATATTCTTGGAGTAAATTAATATATCATCAATAAAAATTAAAATGAGTTTATCCAAGTATGGGTGAAAAATTCCATGCATTAAACTCATAAAGGTTGTTGGTGCATTGGTTAACCCAAATGGTAACACCACAAAATCATAATGTTTGTACCTGATACGAAAGGTTGTTTTGATATATCTTCATCCTTGATCTGGATCTGGTGGTACCCTAACCTTAAGTTAATCTTGGAAAATACCGTAGCTCCTTTTACTTGATCGAGTAAGTCGTCTATGCATGGTAATGGATACTTTTTTTTAATAGTCAATTTGTTGAGTTTTCGATGATCCATACACATTTGCATAGTACTGTACATTTTTACATATCGCATTGGTGCTCCTCATGGGGACACACTTGACCGGATGTACCCTTTATCCATTAATTCCTACAGCTACATTTTTAATTTCATTAATTGAGGTACGCTCATTCGGTATGGATCTCGAGATACAGGTGTTTTCCTAGGTATTAGTTCTATGGTAAATTCTATATCTATTTTTGGTGGCAGTCCTCGGATTTCCTCAAGAAATAAATATCCAAAATCTTGCACTATAGGAATATTTTCTTGCATAAGGGTATTGTCCTTGGAATTGGAGAATCCTACTTGGATTGCATAGAGTTGAAACCCTTTCCTCATGCATTTTCTTAGTTGAGATGTAATATTGGGTCATAACTATAAGGGCTTCTTAATGCCTTGCAGTTATTGACGTGTGCCATCACTTTATTTAAAGTAAATAACTTTATCCTTATAGTCCACTAGCAACCAATGTATCTCCAGCCAATCCATCCCTAATAGAATATCATACGATCCCATAGGTAGAATTTTTAGCTCTATAGTTATGTGTTGGTCCCTAATACTCAACTCACAATTTTATACTTTGGCATTGACTTGCCCTCTCGCCCCTATAGCCAACTAAACTAACCAATGATTTCTAAATTTTTTATTCTGTAATCTACATTTTTCAACTAGACGGGGGTGGATATAGCAGAAATTGGCCCTAGGGTCAACTAAAATAGAAACATATTCGGTTTATAGCTTACCTTATAACTCTATCATAATTGGCTAAAAGTATGTTTGTCAATCATCTAGAGTTGCATTGATTATGGGTATGTTTCAATCTACATCCCCCACAGTCAATGCCTCTTGCAGATTTGCTACTACTTCATTTCTTCCTCGATGAGGAGAATTTTTGAAATAATGTGCCTCCACACACTCCCAAAACTGCAATGGAGGTTTTTGGGATTTTCCAATGTCGAGCATGCTAGAAGCTTCAATATGTCGCTCCTCACCTTCCCGCTTGGTCTTTGGCTAAATCTTTCCATTCTATTTACGCAGTGGATTCCTTACATCATTCTTATGATTACTGGACCTGTTATTGCTAATATTGGTAAAGATTTTTTGCCCTCTTCGGGGCGGCCAAATTTTCCAGTTTCTCCCTTTTCTTTGGATTACTAATAACACATATGTGCTTTCCTTATCGCTTCATCGATTTTTTTTGAGTTCACAAACTCAATTCTCTCTTTCATGTGTAACGACAAGCAGCTCAAAAACCGTTGTACCTTTTCCTTTTCATCGCACAAATAAGGTACATATCTTAATAATGAAGTGAATTTCATAATCAATTCAACCATAAACATTTGCCCCAATTTTAGATCATGAAATTATTGGTATTTTTCATTGTAGAATCCTTCAGTCAGATACTTATATTTGAAATATCGCTGAAACTCATCCTAAGTTACATTTTGATCTTCAACTCCACACACATTCTTAACTTCTTCCCACCACAATGTAGCTTTCTCCCGTAGTTGGTAAATGGATGAAAGAGCTTTAGGTTTGTTGTTGTATTCGTACACCTGAAAGTACTTGTTCATGTTTATTATCCATGTTTCTGCCATTTCCTCAGCCTCTTCGTCGAAGGTAGGAGGCTTGATCTTCCGGAATTCACCTTGTAATTCCACTTTTTGTTTCTTCAGTTCTTGTTGTTCTGAAATATTCGCAGATTCAGCTTCATTGTAGGTTTAACCTTTATTACTCTGTTGCGTCTTTATGCCTTCGGGATTATCATGCATTGGTTTCTATTGTTCTCCTTCTCCCCGTGTGTCCCTCTCAGGGTTGGATTATGCAGTGGGATGATTATGTCTATCCGAAAGGATTTTTAATATCTTTTCCTGCTCCGCATATTTTCCTAAAGTTGTTGTATAGTATCAAGAAATCTATTTTTTTGTCGTTGCTACTCTTCCAACATTCCGCTTGTTTTCCGGTGCTGGTCTACACTTAACTGCACCCACATTTCAGGGTTGACTTCAAGGTTAGTCATAGGATGGTTTTCCCCTCTGTTTCTAAGTGTCTCATGACTAGATCCTCTCTTCATGATAGCTTAATGCTAATATTTTCCTATACTATACACAATTCGAACATTAAACTTAATGAAAAAAAAACCCATGTTGTTATGTTGGCCCATCTGGCCCTAGTGTGTAACCATGCTCTGATACTATTTGTAACATCCACACAACATTCACATAAAAAAAAATTTTACTTACTTGCATTTCCATTAACTCTTCTAAGCATAAATACATTAGTTTTATAATTAATTAATACACATGCTTATGAAACTACTCTTATCCAATCATCTATTATGACAACTTATATCTGAACATGCTTATAAAAATTTATATAAACTACATCCTTTTTTCATTCATCCTAAAACAATGTCTATGTGAACTGATTAAAGTATTAAACCTTCTTACTATAGTGTTCACTTATACAAATATTTAAATCTTACCCATGGTTAATTATTCGCTTGGATCAATACTCGCACTCAAACTCGGGCCATTCCATTGGGATTCCCATAACATAATTCTTAATATTATCCGTATATCATAATAATATCAAATAAATAACTTTTACATTGATTAATAAAGTTATTATAGGTCCTTAGAATTTGTACAACATTGGATATCAATTCGAGTTTGATTGTTGGTACTAAGGGTTATGAGGGATGTTAACTACATTGAATATCACATGTTTTCATTATCTGTGATGCCTCCACCTGTCCACATCCATAGATGTCACTTGTCCTGCGCTCTATCCTGACGGTTTAATCTTATTCGTCGATATCCTATTCACAGAGATCAACTGTGGATATGCAGAAAGGGATAGTTAGGGTAACTAACCTCCCTATCCTCCTGCCGAAATTGTCATTTTCTCTGTCGATGAGTTGCGGGCTTCAGCTATGCAACTTTTTTTCTTCTGCATAACATTCGATAGTTTCCCCTGGAAGATGTTGCTTCCATCGGCATATCCATTCTATGTTTGATTTACCACCCCACAGAGGTACCTTTCAACTGAACTCCACGGTTATTTCTCTGTCATTTTTTGCATTAGTTCTTGAATTTTCTTTTACCTTCAGCGTCTGTGCAGTTATGGGAGCATTAATAATAATAATACCCTCTCTATCTCACATAATTTAATTGTGTCATGTGGTGGTGTAACAAATGTGCTTAGTAGGTTGAATAGTCGCACCGACCATCCGATTTCCTTATCATCTCAGGTTATAGTTAGTTGTTTATTATTTAGCTTGATTTTTTCTTTAAATCAACTTATTTTATGTTTATCCCATCAACTGTAACCTTATTGTTGTTGTCTTGAATGCGGGTGCACTTGCCAGCCATTGGCGACGGCATGACAAGCTTGAGGGTCTCCCAGCTTCTTCACGGTAAGTTATTTAACCTTCCGTTGTTGTTAATGTAAAGGTTCATTGGTTTATCCATGTATTTACAGCCACAACCACCCCTCTGTCTCCTGCAGGGACGTGGGGTTTTGCCAGCATGTACGCATTTCAACTTGGCTGTGAACTTCGGGTACTAAATAATGGTTATTGTTTAGAAAGAAAGTTACTAGGGGAGAGCCCTCTTCGCGATTCTAGATACTTTATATCTGTTAGGTTATAGAAATAGTTTTTCAATGAACAATGTAACTATATAATTGTTTATGATTGAAGTCACTCAGTCCAACATTTGGGATATCCGTCATTGCCGCAACTTCTAATTTTGGGTTTTCGGTCCTTCATACATGTAATATATTGTTCTATTTCAAAGTTATTTCGGTTTCGATTTTTAGTTCAACAGTCAAGAATGGTGTAAAGAGTAATTGGTTTATATACTAAGGTCTTCCTATTATAATCATGGCCAGTCTATACAGTTACTTTATTATGAAGGTTATCGACTTTGTTATGCACTGCATGCTATTGGTTTCTGAATGTTGTTTCCTTTCCGACTGCAAAATCGTGCTTGTTTGTAATTTCTCTCACTAGCTTTCTCATGAAAATTATAATTGGTTATACTATTTCTCGAGTACTCACGGGTTCGGGTACTAAACCCGCACACCTAGACCTTTTTACCACAACATAATAATCCCTATTGTCTATATTTCTTTTTCTTTTTCCTGTATGATATATTCGACTATATTCTCTGTATTTGTAATCTCTAATTTTGACAGTCATGATATCTATGTATCTATCCATGCTATTGCATTTAACAAAACTGTAATGTTTTAAAATCTATTATCTATCCATGCTAGTGCATTTAACAAAACTGTAATATTTTAGGTTTCATGCTAGTTGCATATAACAAAACTATAATTTTTTATAATATGTTAACTATCCATGCTAGTTGCATATAACAGAACTGTAATTTTTTAGACAATGTATTTTAAATATTCTTTTCTCATCATGATTTGTCTCATTTACTACTTACAGAGATTTCCGCCTATAATCTTTATAACGGAGATTAGTTTTATAGTTCTGTCTTACGGTACCCTGCTTAAAATGTTTAAGTACTGTAAATACATATTAATTACAATTTCACACTAATCCCCACCTGTAACAGTTATAATAATACAGTAAGGTCATCATATGTTATTACTGTTTAAAAGACAAGAAATCCAAGATATTTAAATACCTATTTCAGAGGATTATTTTTTCCCAACATTGAGCGAGGAAATCACGTCCTCTGCTCCCCCCTTGCTCCTCATCAGGGCCTAGGTATTTCTCTCAGAACAGGAAGTGAGACATCAAGATAAAATCCAGTCTTTGCTTCACTGGTGTATTCCTGAGCTCCACTAATTTCCTCACCAGCTCTGTACAACCCATAGCAACAACCTATTGCTAAACCCCAACTTACTTTATGCAGAGAAACCCTTCCCACCTTAGGATTTTCCTCTAAATCCTTTTGGGAAGATAACTCTCAGAACTCTGTCAACCGTTTTACCGTGAGTTCTTGGAATTATTTACCAATTAGTTACTTTCTCGTTTTTACTCATGATAATTATTAAATTAATTTCTTTTTTGAAAAAGACAAAAAAATATGTATTAAAATACTGTTAACAATATCTTATTCATTACTCATTTAAAATGTATCATAAAAATATTATATACCAATAATTAAATTAAAACAAAATGTTACAAAAATTGAGTAAAATAGAGGATTGTGAAAATACATCTATCAACTCCATCGCCAGATAAATTGTAAGATCTGAATGAGCTTGCGGAGCACATGGACAGCCTCATACTCATTTCTGATTAGTGGAGAAATCAGTAGTAAATTTTGTGTCCCAATGGGCAAATTATGTTAAGTATACACAATATAGAGACTTTTATTATGTAAAGTATACACAATATAGAGGTTTTTCGTTTTGTTATCAAGTTTACGAACTAATTTTGCTAATTAGAATAGATCAAAGAAACATGTTAGCAAAATTGGACGGACAGTGATGTACTTCAAGGTTACCAGGGAAAAATATCAGCGTTAACATTTACATGTGATTGTACTTTATATAAAAAAATTATAGTTTTTAACATTTAATATATTAAATTATCGTTTTAGTAAAAAATATTACTGACCAAAGTTGAATTTTGGTAAGAAAATTCTTATCTTCATACAAACCACCCAAAATAACTTGAATAAACACTTTATACAAATATATATATATATATATATATAATTACTTTTAACTTTATTTAAAATTTTAAAAATATATTTTAGCTTTCTTAAAACAATTATAATCAAACAAAAATATGAAACGATTTAATATTACTTTTTATCTATAATATTTAAAAATCTATTTAACAAATTACATAATTATTAAGATTTAGCATCACCTATGAGACTGTTCAAAGTCAACGTGATTTAAAATGAGTCCTAAGAATCAAGTTAAGATGAAATTAATTAATTATATATATATATATATATATATATATATATATATTATTTTTAAAAATTTGAGTTTAGATTGTTTAATCTCTAGAATTTGTGTGCTTTAAAGTTCTCAATCTGTTTATCCATCCACAAAAAATCACAATTTTTTTAAAATAGTTTTGCCAAATTTTGTTGAAAAAAACTATTTTATCTATAAATTAGACAACTAAGATATATATATATAATTACCTTAAGAGAGTAAAACTTTAAACCATTATATCCATAATTCATAGTATTGATCCACATTGTTGTAATAACAAAGTCTATTTATAGATTAAGAATCTTCATATTAAGTCAAAGTGGAAGAAGTAGCGCATAACTCTCTCAAGGCAGGAGACAAAATCGATGAACCACAACTTGGTAGATACCACTTATTTAATTTATATAACTTCTAGCATTTTAATTTAATTATCAATAACTTTTAAATGAATAGTAGAAATTTAACTTCTATATAACATTTTAAAATATTCATAATAACATAGGCAAATAAAAATATGAAATTTATAATGTAATTCTATTTTTTTTTAAATTAATTTGATTAATTAAAAAATTATTATAACAAATAAATTGATAAGCCATAATATTATAACAAAATTATTTATAAATTGAAAACCGTGAAAGTATTTTTTTTTATGTTTTTAATAAATTAATACATATTAAGAGATGAGTCATTTATTTTATATAATTAAAAATAACGTATTCCACAAATTCACGATGCTTCACATCAATTCAGAATTGCTCTTTTGCAAAAGATTTTAAATTAAAAATAATATATTAGTTATTGCATTGGCCATGAATGTCCATCCCCTGAAACCAGGTCTGGATTTTCATACCTATCTCATCAAAGTGTTTGGAATTTCAACGCGAGCCACGTGTGAATCTTATCCATGTAGGTTAGGAATATCGTTCGAGCGCTATCTTCTACGTGGTGAGGGGAGTAGTGTTTGAACTTGATTCTAGTTCTAGGGTTGGAAGTGCAATCGGAATTCTTTTAATTGAAATCTTCAGCTATAAGCTGTGTAGGAAGTAGTGTTTGAACTTGAGCCCTCTAGTTTAAGAGTCCAGTTCGAGCTGCAGTCGGGATTCTTTTAATTTGTCTTATCAACTCGAAGTTGTCATTATAATTTTGATTGTGGTTTAGATTTTAATGTTAAAGTGTTGGTTATTCATTTGGAATTGTTATTAATCTTTATGTGAGTTTAACATTTAACTCTTAAATAAATTATCTATTCTCATCATGATCTAAAACTTATCCAATTTCAATATATAGTCATCCATTAACCTAGCAAAATTCTTACTTATATCTACAAACAATATATTATTTCAAAATGCATCCCAACTCTTTGGATGATTTTATGATTTTATAACTAGTCAACTGCACATGCCTTCTTTTACATGAGTTTCTAATGAATTGAAGTCCAGATACAAGATAGAGCAGTTCTGAATCCAAGTCTAAATACGAGTTAGAGGAAAGTTGTTTTCCTTTTTTATAAGAGATCTCTTCATTCAATGCATTGTCCTGGCCTGGTACGCTAATATTGCCGTAAGCGACGTTTTTAAGTCAAAATTTTCTCTACTACATGAATATCTTTATTTTAGGAAAAAATTAAAAAGTGATAGTATGGTCATAAAAAGTTTGAGTCGTGATTAATAAAATATACTTAAGACAGGGTTAAAATTAATTTCTTCCCGATATAATTGATTTCTCTAGATTATAAAATAGCTTACGATTGTAATACCTTACAGTTTATTTGCCCTACGATTTTGCGAAAGGCCGTTTTTTTTACGAGGAAGCAGATTCAAAATCGTATTGAACGGTTGAAACTCTTTGACCGTGCGTTGCTGTAAAGATTTAATAACAGATGCTGGGTACTACCATAATCGTATCGCTTTCAAGATCTCCACAGATCCCGACAATTCCGCCAAACCAGACAGACAAATCTTTGTTATTTATAAAGTCACCAAAAATAGAGAAGAAGAAAGAGTTTAGTCACATGGAGTTGTTATTAGATATATAAATATAATGCCGAGGATAAGTGATTGAGTGAGCCAGTTTCTTCCCACGTGTATATACGTCCTATATATGGTCATTCCGTGAAATACGCATGATACCCACATCGATTGCTTTTATGTATATATATTTAAGTACCTGTGAAAATAGTGTCTTTTCCAGCGATATAGGAATGCGATTGACGTCAATCAAAGGATATGTGTATGATGCGTGTACTTAGAACTTGAAGACTCTGCTATCCAGAGATATCAACAATTTTATCAGTGTGGGTGTTGAGCCGCTGCTTCGTCCTGCAAACGAAACGTGCTATAAATATGTGAGTTCGGAATACGATTTGGGGATGGAATCTTACACCCTGTAATATTATCAGTACCCAAAACGTTAGCAGTGGAAGATGCAGAAGGTTTTATTTATTGGGAAGTACCGGGCACAAACATTGAACCTTGTTATGCGCAACTAAGTTCGGCTTTGGAATCAGCTAGACAATATACTAAAACCTTGCCATTTATTTATATAAGGTAAGACATTATGCGGAGATTATGTTGCGAAGACACTTGTTTAAGAATCTGCAGCGCCTTTTAAACAATGGCATCGTGATTCGTGATCAGCGAAAACTGCTCTTTCCCGACGGGTACTGTACAATTCATTTTTTTTTTTTTTTGAAGTAATTACCTAGATAAATTAAAATTTGGGAGTGTTAGAATTATACTCCCAACCACTGTGATGAATAAGCAGTGGCCCAGCCCGTACTTCATCAATTTTGATTGCACAAAAGAAAACTCTGAGTTTTCAAAGATGAGAAGCATAGTACCACGGCCATAACTTTGTGTTTATTTCTTCAACAACAACTTTGACTTACCTTTTACTCGCAACCATAATTTTGTGTTTATTTCTTCAACAACCACTTTGACTTACCTTTTACCCGCAACGTGCAATCGCTAGCTTTTTGTTTTAACCTTAAGACCTTTCACCATAACTCATTTTACCGCCGATGTGATATCCGGCGGGTCCCACACTTACCTTTCCACACTTTGCAAACAATGACAAACCTTTTATGTTTTCCCATTAAGTGCCCCAACATATCTTATTTGATTTGCGACGCGATCATGCCATCACACATCATGTCTGCAAAGTTTTAAGTTTTGCATTTAAATATCTGCAGGCTATGTTATTTCGGGTGCAATTCGATATGTGCCATGTCACTATCGCACATCGTAGTCTGCACAGTTTAAAAGGATAGCGCCAATAGCTAAAGTTTGACATCGCTGATTTGCTCGGATGTGATGAGGCATAAGAGTCGGAACATATAAAATTTGAGATCTTCCCTTCTGTGTTTTGAACGTGTTTTTACGTGTTTTTGTGTGTAAACCAGAATATGGTCTGTGTACCATTTTAATGAAGATATGGAACTTTTGACATGCCAAGGACATTTGGTTGTTGGAGGTCCATTCAACATTTAACAACATTGAATAGAATTAGGTTTTCAAGTTTCTACCATTTGTATTAAAAGAAATCTAATTTCATTTTGTTAATATGATGGAATAGAAACAGAAGTTTGTTTCTCTCCTATGTATGCACTTTGTCTGTGTATGAATTTTTTTTTTCACATTATTTGTAGTCTTTGTGTTGTTGGGGGGAAATGCATTTCTTCTGTTATTGTTTTGTTCAATATTTTTCAACATGGTATCGGAGTAGGTCTAGGCTCTCAGTAAAAGAACAATTTCTTTTTACTAAATAAGCTATGATATTGTTTGTTTGTAAAAGAAAAAGTTTCCAGCAATGAGAATGCTTTTGTTTATACAGTCAGAATGGCAGTAGCAGACAGAAGGCTTATAAATCCAAAATTACCATAGTTCAATGGGAAAAAATACGATTATTGGGCCATTACAATGAGGGCCATGTTTACTTCACAGGATATATGGAAGTTGGTGGAAAATGGATTTCCAGAACCAACAGATGCAGCAACGCTTACTACTTTGATGACAATAGAAAGAGACTTGCTGAAAGAAAATAGGAAGAAGGACTCCAAATCCCTCTTCTATATCTTTCAAGCAATACACGAGAGTATTTTCCCAAGGATTGTAGCAACAACAAAGTCTAAAGAAGCATGTTTTATTCTCAAGACAACCTATCAAAGAATGGAGAAGGTAAAGACAACAAAATTACAAATGCTGAGGAGAGGTTTTGAAACTCTCTGTATAAACGAGTTTGATAGCATAGACTCATTCTTAACACATGTGATTGGGTTGGTTACCTAGATAAGGTCTCATGGAGAAACACTTGAGGAAATAAGAATAGTGGAGAAAATCGTAAGAAGTCTACCTTCAAGGTTTGATGCCATAGTAGTGGCAATAGAAGAGACAAAGGATCTCTCAATATTTTTAGTGGATGAGCTTTGTGCATCCCTGATGTCTCATGAACATAGACTGAACAGAACAACAAACTCCTCATTGGAGCATTCTTTCAAGATACAAATGTCTTTTGGCCGAGCTAGAGGTAGAGGAAGATCAAACTACCGAGTAAGAGGAAGAAGCTCACAAAGAACCTGCAAGCACAAGTGGAAGGGGCAGCAACCAAAAATCAACCAAAGGCTCAAGCCAAAATCAAACACAAGGACAAAGATATGAGAAATCCCAAGTCCAATGTCATTATTGTAAATAGTATGCGCATTATGCCAATGAATGTAAAAAGAAACAAAATGACATGAGTAATAGACAAAATGTAAATTTTGGAAGAGAAAATCAGAACCAAAATAATGTCCTTTTAACATGTACTATAGCACAACAAAAACATGAATATGTATGGTTCTTAGACTTAGGTTGTTGTAACCACATGCATGAAAACATAGCAATGTTTGCCAATCTGGATGAGAGTGTAAGATCTGAAGTGACAACGAGGACTGATAGCAAAGTCTCTGTCATGGGGAAAGGAAGAGTATTGATACTGACAAGGAAGGGAGAGAACAAGTTTGTGCCGTATATCTATTATGTACCTAGCCTAAAATGTAACCTTCTAAGCATTGGACAACTCGTGAATAAGGGCTACAATGTATTTTTTAAGAATGATGTGTGTACAATCATAGACATACTTCCAAGTAAAAAGGTCATTGTAGAAGTGCATATGAAAAGGAATAGGATGTTTCCTCTCAAGATGAGAATAGACTTGAAGGAAGGAGGTGTTGTAGCAGCTTCCACACATGAAGTCTTTCAAGAATAAGTGTAAGACGAAACTGGTTATGGCATTTGAGATTTGGACATCTCAATTTTGGGGATTTGAACCTCTTGCATAGAAAGGAGATGGTAAAAGGATTACCACTCATAGATAAACCAAACAGCGTATGTGAAGGCTGCATCTTATGCAAACAACACAGAGAATTGTTTCCAGTAGGAAAGAGTATAAGGGTAAAGGAACCCTTAGAGATAGTCCACTCATATTTGTGTGGACCAATGGAAACACCATCTTTAGCTCATAGTCACTATGTCTTGACATTTATAGATGATTATACAAGGAAGACATGGGTGTACCTCCTAAAACTAAAAATTGAAGTGTTTGAATAGTGCTACCACTTCGAAGCTCTTGTTAAGAAGAAAAGTGGAAACTACTTAGAAGTGTTAAGAATTGACATAGGAGGATAGTATATCTCCAAAGACTTCCTATGTTTCTGCAAGGAGCATGACATACACAAGCGTTTTACCACAAGGTATACACCATAGTAAAACGGTGTAGCAGAAAAAAAAATAGGACCATCATGGACATGGTCAGAAGTATGTTGAGGGCAAGGAATTTGCGAAATGAGTATTGTGCAGACGCTGTAAATTGTGTAGCTAATATTTTAAATAGATGTCCAACCAAATCTGTTATGAACAGAGTTCTGGAAGAAGCATGGAGTGGAACAAAGCAGTTTGTCACTGACATAAGAGTATTTGGATGTGTGGCATATGCACATGTCCGAGATCAATTAATAAAGAAGTTGGACAACAAAGTGGAGAAGTGTATATTTTTTGGATACAATGAAGAATCCAAGGCATACAAACTCTATAATCCATGAACCAAGAAATTTATAATCAACATATATGTGCAGTTCATTGAAGAAGATGCTTGGCATGGAAGTTTAGATAAAACTGTAAATATGAAGACATGTATGTCTCACGAAGAACGAGAGGAATTGATTGCAGAAAAAAATTCATCGATGGTGGCTCCTCCTCCACCTACACAAGATCAGCAGAGCACACCACAACCAAGTAATAGAGCAACAGTGCAAAATCAAGGAAGTTCTTCTCCAAGCACACCACAGGGATCTGCAACTCCCTCAAGTTCAAGTGGAACTCCAATCACAACAAAAAGATCAAGATTCATAAATCTAAGTGAAATTTGTGAGCAAGATGAAGTAAATAATAACACTAGTCTGAATTCTTTATTTTATTTGCTTTGTCATGTTGATGAACAATCCATTTTGAAGATGTAGTAAAAGAAGAAAAATGGATTGAAGCAATGAATGAAGAGATTGGTGCAATAGAAAATAATGATACATGAAAGTTAGTAGACCTCCCACAAGGTAAAGAAGTCATTGGAGTAAAATGGGGCTATAGGACCAAAAGCAATGCTGAAGGCAATATAGAAAGGAATAAAGAAAGACTTGTTGTGAAAGGCTTCAAGCAACAACAAGGAAGAGATTATGAAGAAACCTTCGCAAGAGTTGCAAGGATATAAATAATGAGGACAGTGTTTTCCATAGTAGCACAACAGTAGTGGAAGGTATATCAAATGGATATAAAGTCAGCATTCTTGAATGGAGTGTTGAAAGAGGAGGTATATGTTGAACAACTTCCTAGCTATGAGATAGAAGGGCAAGAGCACAAAGTATGTAAGTTGAAGAAAGCCCTTTATGGGGAAACAAGCACCAAGAGCATGGTACAGCAAGATTAATGCTTACCTAATGGATAATGGGTTCGAAATATGTGATGGTGAACCCACACTCTACGTAAAATAGAATGATGGTAAAATCATTATTTTTGTTTTATATGTAGATGATTTAGTTTTCACAAGAAATGAAGTTTCTCTCATCGCTGATTTTAAAGCAGTCATGAAGAGTGAATTTGAAATCACTGATTTGGGTTTATCGAGATATTTTTTTGGGCATTCAAGTAAAGAAAAATGAGAAGGGAATTTTTATTTCCGAAGAAAAATATGTTGAAGAAGTTTTAAAGAGGTTTAACATGCAGAACAACAAAGAAGCTATAACTCCAACTTTCATGGGGTTAAAATTAAGAAAAGAATATTGTAGCAAGAAAGTTGATTCGACATTGTACAAGAGCATAGTTGGTAGTCTAATGTATCTTACTACAACTAGGCGTGATATTATGTATGCAGTGAGTTTCATTTCCAGATTCATGGAGACACCAAAGGAGACACATTGTTAAGTAGCCAAGAGAATATTGAGGTATGTGAATGGAAAAAAGGAGTATGGTGTTCTATACTTCTCAACTGATAATTTTAAATTGATTGGTTACACTGACAGTGATTGGGCTAGAAGTGTAGATGATAGAAATAGCACATTTGGATATGTGCTTCATTTGGGATCGGGAGACATTTCATGGGCTTCCAAGAAGAAACCAATAGTTGCATTATCAACAACAGAAACAAAATATGTGGCAACAATAGTAGTAACATGCCAAGCAGTATGGATCAGACAGATGCTGAGAGATTTGTGTCATGAGCAAGACAAATGAACCACAATTTATTGTGATAATAGCTCAGCAATTGCATTATCAAATAATTATGTTTTCCATAAGAGAACAAAGAATATTGATGTAAAGTATCATTTAATAAGATAATTGGTTAAAAATGGTGAGATTGTTTTGCAGCATTGTAGAACAGAGGAACATTTTGCTGATATCCTCACAAAACCATTGGGACAAAGAAGTTTTGTTTACCTCAGACAGTGTCTGGGAATGAATGATGGTGGAAGTTGTGATTAACGGGGAGTGTTAGAATTATACTCCCAACCAACACCATGAATAAGGAATGGTGCAACCCACACTTAATAAATTTTGATTGCAAAGAAGGACAAGCCTCAATTCTCAAATCAGAGGCGTTTCACACAAAATATCAGAAGTAGAGTACTGCAGCCATAAATTTTCGTTTATTTTTTCAACAACCGCTTTGATTTAGCTTTTCCCCGCAGTGCATAATTGCAAGCCTTTTTTATTAACCTGAAGACCTTTCACCATAACTTATTCCACCACTGATGGGATACCTGGCGGGTCCCACACTTACCTTTCGACACTTTGCAAACAATCGCAAACCTTTTACGTTTTCCCATTAAGTGTTGTAGCATATGTTATTTGATTTGCAATGTGATCATGCCATCACACATCACGACCACAAATTTTTAAGTTTTTCGTTTAAAGATCTGTAGGATATGTTATTTCGGGTGCGATGCGATATGTCGCACGTCACTATCGCACATCGCAGCCTGCAAATTTTAAAGGATAGTACCAACAGCTAAAGTTTGACATCGCCAATTTTCACAGATGTTGTTAGCCACCCATAAATTCTGTCATATTAGGTGGTGGCTAAATGATGTTAGATAGCCTTCAAGAAACAATTTCATTGCTAGAATTGCTGATGCTTAAAGTCTTTTGATAATATCTTATCCTTTGGATAATCGTCACTGCTTTTCCCCATTTCAACTCAGAAATTATGTTGTCATTACATGAAGAAAAACTGCGGCAAGCACCATTTTCCTCTTTCTCCCTTCTTCCAAAACTGACCTCATATTTGCTTTCTTTTTCCATAAAATTCCTCAATTTCATGTTTTTCTCCTTTCCCCTTCATCAAAATCCCTTTGATAAGGTTCTAAGACCCTTTCTTAGCCTTATCAAAACCCACCAACTCCTTTGAAAATCATTGAAAAATTCCTAAAAAACACATTTTCATATTATGGACTTAAGCCCCCTTGGCCTAAGTCTTTAGCCCTCCCTTCCATACGCCCTGGTGCTAGAACCAAGCGCTTATCACGTTGCCCAATTGCGATTAGCCCCTCCTTTTTAACCCTCGGTCATATGTTTCTCCATGCGCCCAAAGGCCCTGCAATCGAGCGCCAAGCCATTTTGAATATTAATTATGTCCGCCCAAAGTTTAAAAACTTTGGTTATATATTAAAACCATTGGCTTTTATTATATTATAAATTTTCTATCGGTCCAAAGTTCAAGGTGATCTCTAGCGTCGATATGATCCACAGATCTATAGTGTGCAATCCATCGCCCAGTGGTCCCTGCCTTCCACTCACCATTGCAAAAACCACGCGGTATCCATCACACCGCCTTCAAGCGGAGGGCGGTTTTTTCCCGATCGACACTGATTTCATATACCGCTCGACACGTGTCTTAAGCACTGTTCAGAAAACCTCCGCTCATCACACATTAAAGATCGGACGTGGATCTGGCGCGATATTGATGCACGCTGTCCGATCTGAGGCTACTCATCGGATGGTAGTCACTTTACGAAGATACTTGAGCTATAACCAAGGAATGGTGTGGTCCTTAAAGGCATCTCTGCCAAAATTCATCACCCTGATTCCTCCTCCAGTTAGAAAATCCAGACCTAGAAAAATTATACAGCATGGTTTTATTAAAAGGTTTGATGTCAGGGCATGTTTTCTAAGGTTTATTGGCACCCGTCCTCTGCCGTTGATCGCGTGGGCCAATCTCATCCGACGGCCCACGTTTCTCCTGAACCCTGAACATGATTTCGTGACCATTTTTGTCCAAACAAAGGTTTTAAATCATTTCTTCGTTTCGCTTTGACTTTTCACCTCCACTCTCGACCATCGATCTCTGTGCGATCGACGACTCCGATTTAATTTCTTCCCCCCATCTCCTTCGACCTCCTCTGATCGATCTTGACCATTGGATGATGCCATCCAACGGCCACACTCATTCCACGTGCCTTTTTTGAAGTGCTTAGCCTGCACACTTGTGATTGTAATATTTATTGTATTTTTTTGTAGGGTTCAAGAGGTTATTTATTTATTATTAAAGAAAATTTAAAGGAAAAGGGTGACGATCTTCCCACCTTCGATTTATCAAACAAAAGCTCTCGCAGGTTTGAATTATCGTTTCATCGTTGTTTCGCCGTGCAGCATGCCATATCACCCCCCGGCAGCTCCCCGCACGTAAAACACCATAAATAAAACACAAATCAAAGAGTATCAGTGTCGAAGACCCAAACACAGCAGAAATGAAGGATTAAACATTAATTATATAGTTTAATGGATTATGGCTAAAAGTTGATTATCAAATGCCTATCCATTGAATTAAACATAGTTAAAGGAAAAATCATACGTGTTCAGCGGGGCATGCAGCGTCTCCACCGCCACATCTGAGGAAAATTGATTCCTCCCAACCACCACAGTGCCACCTATGCCTCAAAGAATTCAAACAGAGGCCGAAGTTATTGATCAAAATCAGATATTTGCCTCAGCGCAGCCACAGAGTGAATTCTGCAAATAAACTTAATGACAAAATATCTGCAAAGTTACTCCAACATGACACAGAGCCTCAGAAGTCAACAAAAGCTCCCACCGAGCTTAAATCTTAAATGTAGAACATTAATACAGACAAACACCTGTAAACTTCTCCATTAAGCCTCTCAAAGGCCGAGAAGTCATTAAGTCTGTATTAATTGTCTTGGGAGATCTTTTATCAGATCTCACCTCCTCATCCTTCTATAAATACTTCAGCAGAAGATGAGGAATTGTTGGTTGATCACTAGTTGTAATATTGGAACTCTCTGAAATAATACATAGTCTGTTGAAGTTGAAGAAGAAATTGAAGTCTTGGACATCTTGATGATGTTGTTGCATGCTTGTTACTGTGAAGGCTCTATCATTGGATCCATGAGCTTGGTTGTTGGTGAAGTTTTATGAACTGTTTAATGTTTTCCCATGTTTTCATTATGTTCCATAATTTCTTACTACAGTAGGTTGAAAGTTTTAGGCTAAGAAATTACTCCTGGAAGCACCTTAGACCTGTTCATCCTTCATTGTTTCATGTTTTCTTCTGCTGAAGTATTTTAGAGTCTTTAACCTCTCTCTTTAGTCTTCCTGCTTATTCATTTCCTTAATAGTTTGAATAGTTGGTTTCAACATGATTTATGGTTCTCCTGCTATTCTGTCAAGTACTTAAACTATTATTGTCTCCCTTTGTAGTTTTTTGTTTACAGTGAGTCAAGGAGGTCTGTTCTGATCTTGCCCTTTGTCCTTACTTAAACAGTTGTCTCAAAGGTCTTTATAGTTGTAATAATATATGTGTTAGGTGTTGCCTCTTCTATGACTGCAGTTATTACTGAATCTTTTATGTTTTCTAAATCATTTGAAATAAAATCTTTGAGGAAATAGGGTGTTCCCCGAATCTTAGATTTTTTTTTTAAAGTTGTTTTGAAATCATTGTTTGCTTAAATGTGTGATTTGTAGAATTCATGGTTAGCCCTATCTATCAAAAAGCTATTTATTGTTCAAATTGTGTTTTCAAATTCCCTTTGTTGAGAATTAAACTTCTTTTTTCAAATCATTGATGTCCATCTCATTCCAAAAACTGAAGGATCCTATGGCCAAGTTAGATTTGCCCTCTGATATCCCATATCCATTGATGAGTATGTTATGACCTCTTTTTGACTCCATTTCCCAATGAACCAGATGTTCCTCCATTCTATATGTATTTCCTAGGCCTTTCATGTTCTGTTGTGTCAATCCAACCAACCAAACAAACAAACACATGCACTTAATAACTAGTCTAAAACCAATACTCAAAGCACACACGATAAACCTTTGCAAACAAAAATTTGAGAGATCCCTCTCTGAGAACAGGAGGACTAGATCATGTAACTCTAAAGATTGGTTCTGATGTTGCCTTGTCTTTTGATTTGCCAAACTATCAAAACACGGGACACCAACATAATGGCGATCACGGTGGGACGACTGAGTTCATAATTGACTAGCAAGCTCTTATAGACTCATTAGTCTTTCAAACAACCATAGAAACTCAGAAAAAACCAAAAAATATTTCATTTTGGCTTCATAATAAACATGGTGGTGGAACCATAAAATATTTTACCTTCACAAAAGCTAAAAATTTTCCACCTGGTGACTCCACTGGCCTCGAGTAGGCCTATTAGTTCATTAGTCCTTGTAAGATCTCCTGGGAATTCTTTAAGCAAACCCAATCATGTTGTTGGTAGATAGAAAATTTCAAAATCTTCCACCTGGCAACTCCACAATCCCAAAAGACCTAATAACTCCACTGGTAAAGGACTCTGAATTGGTTAGAAAGATACAATGACCTTTTATTACAAACATGGATCCAAGTATGGACAAAGAAGCTAAACTAAACACATTATTGGACCTAATTGGGAAAATCGTGTACATACTTGATAAAATATTCGGAAAGCATGAGGATGATATAGATGTTGATTATCTAGAGCAACCTATGTTTTTCCCAGATCAAACACAAACTCAACCATTACAAGACCTAGAAAATGAGTAATATATAGATGATGATCAAGGCTTTATAAAAGAAGGTAAACAGGATTATAAAGAAAGCAATGAAGAAGGTTTTCGGGAAATTCTTGATTATCTACCTATATCTTGTATCATGCTATTAAGAGAACTTCATGAACAGATTGCGAAAAAAAATAGTGAGAAATGCCTTGAGGAAAACATAAGCCATTTTGAACCCAAAAAATCTAAAATAGGAGAAGAGACGACACAACCAGAGTCTCTTCCTTTATGTTATGACTCATTTCAGATTATTAAACAAGGATGGAATCCTGACAATATACTTGAAACAACTCATGAACTTTACAGTCAAAGTGACTGCCATGAAAATCATGATGTGTTGTTTGAAATTGAGATAGATCAAGAATAGGAAGAGAATCCTAAAAATTCCCCTACAAGCCCAAGTAATCATTCCCTAGAAGAGGCTCAATATGACATCCAACCTCAAAACTAGTTAACACAAGAGGGAGAGGACTATTGTTCTTCTGTCCAAAGAAAAGAGAAAATTCCTTGTCTTTTTACAGAGGAAGAAATTGATCAGATATTAGATAAACAACCAGCCCTCAATTATTTATTAGAAAAAAACACTTCTGCTCATTTACCTACTAGATATTGTTGTCTTGAAACAGAAAATAAACCTGTAGATCAGCTAAAAAAACAAACTGATAACCCAATATGCTTGATTGGTGAAATTGTTTATACTAGTGATTTTCCAACTTTTGATCAATCTGATGATGATGATGAGATCCAAATAGAAACTAATCATGTAGGGCAACTAGCAGTCGATTGGTGTCATGAATTTTATTATAATCAGCTTGAAAGTAGCAATCAGACTGTTCAATTCATCAGAAACAACTTTCACATAATTGGGAGTCAGCCATCTACTAGTTGTAATGTTGAGATTGAGAAGAAAAAGAAATTTCTTGAGCAGGATGGAGATAAGGAGCTTCATACTAAAAAGGTTGAGGTAATAAGAGATAACCTTGCTCAAGAACATGATGATCTCTTCACAAAGCACAGTCCATGGAATCAGAGGATACCAGAACTACAAGAGGACAACCCTGTAATATATGATGAGTCCTCTAGTTCAGATAATAATGAAGATGAGGAAGTTTGTCTTCCTGAAAAGAATATTTTCCTTGATCAAGTGGAGAACGAAGAGATGATCCTGGTTGAAACACGTCTTCCAAAGACTCTTAACCAGGCATTATTTCAAGATCCCTATGCTCACTTCTTGAAGACATTCAAAAAAGGGATAAATGTCATTAGGAGCAGTATATTACCAAAGGAAAGAAGATTATTTACCACTGCTACTAAAAAACAAAAGGAATGGGAGTGGCCCTATTTTTCTAGTTTGCCAAAGGAGATGAAGAAGGACCAATCATGGAATCATTTACAGGATTGGTTGTACTGGAAAAAAGAGTTCATTAGATAAACATGTAAATATTCCAAGTTAGATTAGGTTAGATAGGAATGTCAATAAAGCTCAGATTTGAGTAGTTAGTTAGTTGTTGATTTTTGTCTTGAAAGAAAAAAATAAAAATCCAAAAACAATAAAATGGAGAAAAGAGGGAAGATTGTAAAACAAGAAAGGTACAACCCCATACCAAAAAAGAGAAACAAATCTGAAAGTGTGCAAGCTTAAATGCCACTCCTGAAAAAACACACTTCCAATTAGTCATACAACCTAATATTGACTAATTAGCTTTAAATTTACTGCTGATAAGATAGTGAATTCGATTTTCCAAATTCTTTAATCTTGGCTTATCAGTAGATAGTTTAGGATAGAAATTAAAGGTTCAAACATGCTCAAAATCTGAACCTGAGTTTCCAAAAGAAAATGACTCAAATCTGTTTAAATTTTGAGTCAAAACAAAGGAATACTGGTTCTAATCAGGTCAAAATCTGAACCAGTTGATCAAAGAAAGAATAGCTCAAACAAAAGTCAAAACAGAGCTGTAAAAGATGAAGGAAGTGCTTTGAAATTTCAGATCTTAAACCTTCGATTTTTGTTTTTTATTTTTCTGCAAAATAATGTCTATGTGCAGTTTTTTTTTATGCCATAGACCAACATCAAGTTAGATTGTTCAATCCTGACTTGAATGCTTTTTAATTTTCTATTGTAGGAATGTAGAGAATAAAAATCTGTTGGACAGTTTAATCCCAACAGATAATAGATTAGGTAGAGAATCATATGGACTCAACTATTTAATTTGAGTCCATGGAGAAATAAGGAGTAGAAATAGATTATATTTCCTGTTTTGAAAAGAATAAAATGTTTTGAAAGATTTTGCCAATCCAATTGAACTCTAAAGAAGAAAAAAATGTTAGATCAGTAGGATTGGGTAGGTAGACATATTGTATTGATGAAGTTCCATTGTTAATCCATGAATGCTAATCTGTTTCAGAGCAAAAGAATATCATCTACAGAAAGGAAGGAAACCCAATGGATGAGGCAACTGATCAGCCTCCCAGAGAATGCAAGTCTGAAATTCTTGATGCCTTCAAAAAGGCACCATCCCCAAGTGGAGCCACTGTTAGCCACCCATAAATTCTGTCATATCAGGTGGTGGCTAAATGATGTTGGATAGCCTTCAAGAAACAATTTCATTGTTAAAATTGCTGATGCTTAAAGTCTTTTGATAATATCCTATCCTTTGGATAATCGTCACTGCTTTTCCCCTTTTCAACTGATAAATTCTGTTGTCATTACATGAAGAAAGACTGTTGCAAGTACCATTTTCCTCTTTCTCCCTTCTTCTGAAACTGACCTCATATTTGCTTTATTTTTCCATAAAATTCCTCATTTTCATGTCTTTCCCCTTTCCCCTTCATCAAAATCCCTTTGATAAGGTTCTAAGACCCTTTCTTAGCCTTATCGAAACCCACCAACTCCTTTCAAAATCATTGAAAAATGCCTAAAAAACACATTTTTATATTATGGACTTAAGCCCCCTTGGGCTAAGTCTTTAGCCCTCCCATTTGCCCTGGTGCTGGAACCAAGCGCCAGCCTTCCAAGTGCTTATTGCGTTGCCCAATTGCGATTAGCCCCTCCCTTTTAACTCTCAGTCATATGTTTCTCCATGCGCCCAAAGGCCCCGCAATCGGGCGCCAAGCCATTTTGAATATTAATTATCTCCGCCCAAAGTTTAAAACCTTTGGTTATATATTAAATCCTTCGGCTTTTATTATATTATAAATTTTCCACCGGTCCAAAGTTCAAAGTGATCTCCACCATCGATTTGATCGACAGATTGATGACGTGCAATCCATCACCTAGTGGTCCCCACCGTCCACTCGCCGTTGAAAAAACCACGCGATATCCATCGCACTGCCTTCAAGAGGAGCGCGATTTTTTCCCAATCGACAACGATTCCGTACACCGCTTGACACGTGTCTTGAGAAATGTTCAGAAAACTTCCGCTCATCACACGTTAAAGATCAGACGTGGACCCGGTGCGATATTGATGTGCGCCGTCTGATCTGAGGCTGCTCATTGGACGGTAGTCACTCTACGAAGATGCTTGAGCTATAACCAAGGAACAACATGGTCCTTAAAGGCATCTCTGTCTTCGATTTGATCTGCAGATCGACGGCCCAAAATTTGTCACCCTGATTCCTCGTCCATTCAGTAAATCCGGACCTGGGAAAATTATACAGCATGGTGTTATTAAAAGGTTTGATGACCGCGCATGTTTTCTAAGGTTTATTGGCGCCCGTCCTCTGCCGTTGATTGCGTGGGCTGATCTCATCCGATGGCCCACATTTCTCCCAAACCCTGAACATGATTTTGTGACCATTTTTGTCCAAACAAAGGTTTTAAATCATTTCTCCATTTCTCTTAGACTTTTTGCCTCCACTCCCGACCGTCGAACTCTGAGCGATCGACGGTTCCTATTTAATGTCTTCCCCCCATCTCATTCAACCTCCTCTGATCAATCTTGACTGTTGGATGATGCCATCCAATGGCCACGCTCCCTCCACGTGCCTTCTGAAGCAGTTAGCCCATACACGTAGGATTTTATAATATTTGTTTGTATTTTGCAGGGTTCAGAGGTTATTTCACCATGGTTGAAGAAAATTTAAAGCCAGAGGGTGATGATCCTCCCACCTTCAATTCATAAAAAAAAAGCCTTCGCAGGGTTTGAAATTCACGTTTTATCAGTGTTTCATGAGGCATTGATGCCATATCACCCCTGCACAGCCCTGCACACGAGAAAAACACCATAAATCAAACACAGTCGAAGAGTATCAGTGTCAAAGACTGTAAAAACACCAAAACAGAATATTAAAGACATATCTGTGGGGGAATACGGCAAAGAAAGATTATCAAAAGCCTAATCCCCAACTAAATCAAAGTTAAAGGACAAATAATATGTGTCTAGCAGACAGAAAGGCCTCCACCGCCACATCTGAGGAAAATTAATTCCTCCCAGCCACCATAGTGCCAAGATGTGCCTCAAAGCATTCAAACAGAGGCCGGAGTTATTGATCCAAATCATATATTTGCCTCAGCACAAACACAGTGTGAATTTTGCAAAGAAGCTAATGACAAAATATTTGCAGAGTTACTCCAACATGACACAGAGCCTCAGAAGTTAACAAAATCTCCCACCGAGCTTAAATCTTAAATGTAGAACATTAATACATAAAAACACTTGTAAACCTCTCCATTAAGCCTCTCAAAGGCCAAGAAGTCATTAAGTCTATATTAATTTTCTTGGGAGATATTTTATCAGATCTCACCTCCTTATCCTTCTATAAATACTTCAGCAGAAGATGAGGAATTGTTGGTTTGTTGTTTGGTTGATCACTAGTTGTAATATTGGAACACTTTGAAATAATACATAGTCTCTTGAAGTTGAAGAAGAAATTGAAGTCTTGGACGCCCTGATGATGTTGTTGCATGCTTGTTACTGTGAAGGATCTATCATTGGATCCGTGAGCTTGGTTGTTGGTGAAGTATTCTGAACTGTTTAATGTTTTTCCCTGTTTTCATTATGTTCCACAATTTCTTACTACAATAGGTTGAAAGTTTTAAGCCAAGAAATGACTCTTGGAAGCACCTTAGACCTGTTCATCCTTCACTATTTTATGTTTTCTTCTGCTGAAGTATTTTGGAGTATTTAATCTCTCTCTTTAGTCTTCATGCTTTTTTATTTCCTTAATAGTTCGAATAGTTGGTTTCAGCATGATTTATGGCTCTCCCTGCTTGTCTGCTACCACTTTAAAATTGTTATTGAAGTCTCCCTTTGTAGTTTTCTGTTTACAGTGAGTCAAGGAGGTCTATTCTGATCTTGCCCTTTGTCCTTACTTAAATAGTTGTCCCAAAGGTCTTTATAGTTGTAATCATAGATGTGTTAGGTGTTCCCTCTTCTATGACTACTGTTATCAGTGAATCTTTTATGTTTTCTAAATCATTTGAAATAAAATCTTTGAGGAAATAGGGTGTTCCCCAAAACTTAGATTTTGTTTTAAAAGTTGTTTTGAAATCATTGTTTTCTCAAAGGTGTGATTTGTAGAATTCATTGTTAGCCCTGTCTATCAAAAAGATCTTTATTCTTCAAATTGTGTTTTCAAATTCCATTTGTTGAGAATTAAACTTCTCTTTTCAAATCATTGGTGTCCATATCATTCCAAAAACCAAAGGATCCCGTGGCCAAGTTAGATTTTCCCTATGATATCCCATATCTATTGATGAATATGTTATGACCTCTTTTTGACTCCATTGCCCAATGAACCACATGTTCCTCCATTCTATATGTCTTTCCTAGGCCTTTCATGTTCTACTGTGTCAATCCAACCAAGCAAACAAACAAACACCTGCACTTAATAACTAGTCTAAAACCAATACTCAAAGAACACAAGATAAACCTTTGCAAACAAACATTTGAGAGATCCCTCTCTGAGATCAGGAGGACTAGATCGTGTAACTCTAAAGATTGGTTCTGATGTTACCTTGTCTTTTTATTTTCCAAACTATCAAAACACGGGACACCAACAGATGTGATGAGGCCTCAGAGTCGGAACATATAAAATCTGAGATCCGCACTTTTGTGTTTTAAACGTGTTTTTACGTTTTTTCGTGTGTAAAACAGAATGCGGTCTCCATACCATTTTAATGAAGAGATGAGTCTTTTGGCAGGTCAAGGACGTTTGGTTGTTGAATGTTCGTTCAGCCTTGAACAAAATTGAATAGGATTAGGTTTTCAGGCTTCAACCATTTGTATTAAAAGAAATGTAATTTAATTTTGTTAGTGTGATGGAATAGAAACATAAGTTTTTTCCTCTATTCTGTATGCTCTTTGTCTGTGTATAAATTTTTATTTTTGTATTATTTTCACTCTCTATGTTGTTGCGGGGAAACACATTTCCTCTGTTATTGTTTCGTTCAATATTTTTCAACACGGAGTTAATGATGATAAATATAAAAAATACTTGTAATTATCAAAACAACTGTTTGTAGAAAAAAGTGAAAACATTAACTAAAATATAATTCAATTTAATATAATAATAATTACTATTAATTATAAAAAAAAGTTAATATATAAATTTAACATTATATATTTTTAAAAATAATGTATTTTTATGTGGATTGTAGATTCTAAAAATATTTCAAAATTCATTTTCAAAGAGGATAATTGTTTTTTATCATCCAAGAATCTATATTTAGACAACTAAAAAATATGTAACAATATTCTTAACCATGAAAATTCATGCCTACATTATCACGAAGATTTTTAATTTATAAATAATCTTTGTTACAAAACTATAGACTAATAGTATGACTTATTAATACACATGCCCAAAAAACTAGAACTCATTTAATATGATTATTATCTATAATACATTAATTAATTAATAAATTTAATTAAAAAAAAAAAAAAACATAAGTGCTTTAACTACATCTTAACCTTATACTAATTAAAAGCTGTCATCCATCTAAAAATTATCAATATTTTTTTCTCTCAATCAGTTTTATTTCCTTTTATTTTCTTCCCACATTTAGTTACGAATCGTCTTACCTTCAAAAAAGTCTTAGTCTTCCCGTAACGAATTGAGGCTCTTTGTTACTATCGAGCAATAATTTTTGTTAGCATCCCAGTTGTTGCTTATTTTTCGTTATTTAATTTTATTTATTCATTTTCATTATGTCTACTTGAATTTGAATGGACACTTGCTCATTGGAAGGCAGTCACACTGATGTGTGAATGTGAGGATTCAACCCCAAGTGATGTAGGAGCATCTGGAGTTAGCTAGGAATGTGATATTATGTTCACATGTTGTGGATAATTTGAGAGGAATAAACATTGGCATTACTATTTTATTATTTATTTATGAGAGTAGTTAGTTGTTTTGTGTTTTTAAATTAATTAGGAATAAAATCAGAAATTGGTTTTTTTCCCTGCGTGGAAATAGAGCCAAGCAATGATAGGAGCTTAGGAATAGGGAGGCATTGGTTTGTTGGAGTAGTTCAACAAATATCCATTTTAAGAAGGACCACTTTAGATTAAAGTATAAATAATAGGAAGATGAGAGAAGAAGATAGGAAAAAAAGAGAGCATAGAGAGGAATAGTGTGACACTATGAAGAATATGGGAAAGAGACAAGAGGGAAAAAAATTGTAATATTCAACCATATAAGAGTTTGATACAGTAGTTTGTTGTTGTTGTTTTATGAAATAATTTTGTTTCATTCGCTCTCTATTCAATTATTTACTTAGCCTCTGCTACACATCGTATGCATTAAATTATACAGTAGACAAATACCATCGAATTACAGGTGCAAGATGAACTGCTCAGAATCAATTCCAAACAGAGAACGTAGATCCCAGAGTGACCACAGAGGGAAGTTGCTCTCACGTCTAGTTGACATTGCTTTACGCATTGGTTTAGTCTTGAGTCTTAACTCATTGCACATTTGAACTTCTTGACTGTTGTGTGAAGTGGAAGACAGATTTTGCAGATCACAAATGGACACAAACAATCGAAATAGACTTCGCACCCAAGCCTTGTCTGGCTGCGACGTGAACTAGAAGAATCATGTAGTCACATAGCATTTAATTGAAATTATAGAACTTCAGGTTTGGTGGTAGCATCAAGACCTGAAAAACATGAGTGTAGTATGGAATAAAGCAAAAGGAACAAGTTTGTAAATGTGATTCGACAGAAATTGCTCCGTATTGGTTGTAGAACCCGTAGAGAGAAATTATATGCATATGGTCTTGGTTTGAATATATTGTTGTGTTAATTTGCAATGTATATTAGTTTTTGAATGGTGGTTTATTTGAAGACTATGCAAATCGATGTTTTTGTGTTAAAAGAGTTTGTGAACTCTATTCTTCCCTGCATATTTTGATTTGTGTAGTATTAGCTGCATCATTTTGGTATCAGAGCAAATTTAAGCCTGTTCTTGGAAGTTGAAGAGGATGCCGCCTAGAAGAGGAGCTGGAATAGGTCGAGGGAGACCTATAGCAAATTCAATTCTGCTAGAAGAAATACAACACCTGCGTACATGGATGGAGATATTGGAGACTACTCAAAGGAGAGTAACAGATGATGGAATTGTCAGTGCAGATGAAGAAGAAACTACCAAAGAAGAGGTAGAGGAAGAAAGTCAGACAACTAATGTTATCAAGATGCTAATGAAGGCTTGTGGAGGACCAAAGGTAGAAGTACCTTTATATGATGGTAACCTTACTGTGGAAGTAGTAATGGACTGGATAAATTCATTAAACAAATATTTTGACTATGAATAAGTCGATGACAAGAAGAAAGTGAAGTTTGCAGCCACCAGATTAAAGAGTCATGCAAGCATGTGGTGGGATGAACTACAATTATCCAGACAAAGGGAAGGAAAGCCCAAAATCAAGAAATGGGATAGAATGGTGAGTAAAATGAAAGGTAAGTTCATGCAAAAATATTATCAATTAAATATTTTTAGGCCATTTCAAAACTTGAAGAAGAAAGGAAGGACTATCAAAGAATATGCTGAAGAATTTTACAAGTTGAGTATTAGAGTAGGACATGTTGAAGATGATATAGAGAAGGTATCTAGATATATAAATGGGTTAAGATATAATATACAAGATGAAATAATTTTATGAAAATATTTGAGGATGTCTATCAAGAAGCTTTGAGAGCAGAGGAGAAAATGTTGTACAAACAAAGTTAGAGGAATAGAGGCAAGAGTCCGGCAAGAGGAAGAGGAACATTTAATTCCAAATTTCAACACTCCCATAATGAAGTAGGAGGTTGAAGTAATGCGTCACCATAGAGAGGAGACTCTGGTTGAGGAAGGGTTTTACCTAGAGGTAGAGGCCGAGGAAGAGAAATTCGGTGCTTTACATGTGGTGAGCGAGGACATGGGTCATGGGACTGTCCTCACAATA
Source organism: Pinus albicaulis (assembly GCA_034641835.2). Lineage (NCBI taxonomy): Eukaryota > Viridiplantae > Streptophyta > Pinopsida > Pinales > Pinaceae > Pinus > Pinus albicaulis. The sequence continues at coordinate 1,483,353,368 of CM076581.1, forward strand.
GGTCAACAACCCAGTGAAATGTGAATGTTGTTGAAACAAAGGAATAAATTCCTTATACTAAAGCCAAAGAGGAACTACCTAAAGCCGAAGAATCCTTGTTGTTAAAAAATATATTGCTTAAAGTAACCAAAGAAGCGGGAGAACCAGCTCAGAGAAAGAATCTGTTTAGAACTATATGTAAGTCAAAAGGTAAATGTTGCAAATTGGTAATTGACAGCGGAAGTACTGATAATATTTTTTCTACAGAAATGGTGAATAAATTGAAGTTGGAAAAAATAGTACACCCTACTCCTTATAAAGTATCATGGCTCGGAAAAGGGCATCAAATTATTGTAACCCAACAATGTAAGGTAGAAATCCAGATTGGTACTTACAAGGATGTTATTTTATGTGATGTAATGTTGATGGATGTATGTCACATATTGTTGGGAAGACCTTGGTAGTTTGATCAGAAAGCCATACATGATGGCAGAAGAAACATTTATACTCTCGAGAAAGATGGAAACAAACATACACTGCTACCATTGAATGTTGAAGCTGACAGAGAATCAGCTAGAAACAATGTTATGTTGATGAGTGGTAAAGCCCTATTGCAATAAGTCAAGAAATCCAAGGATATTCATTTTTCTATTGTAGGGATACCCAAGGTAATTTTAACTTCTACAAATTTAGAAGATTTATCAAAGAAATTCGAAATCTGTTGAATGATTTTGTTGATATTATTATGTATGAGTTTCCAAATGCATTGCCGCCAATCGGGATTATTAGTCACCACATTGATCTAATCCCTGGAGCAAGTTTGCGAAATAAATAAGCATACGAGTTAACTCCGCAGGGAAATGCCGAAGTTGGGAGACAAGTGCAAGAGTTGATGGATAAAGGCTTAATTAGAGAAAGCCTCAGTCCATGTGCTGTACCAACAGTACTCAGTCCAAAAAAAGGAGGTGAATGGTGCATGTGCACAGATTCTAGATCCATAGATAAAATCACCATCAGGCATCATTTTCCGTTACCACGAATAGATGATTTAATGGATTGCTTGAGTGGGTCTAAATTTTTTTCTAAGATATATTTTAAGAGTGGTTATCATTAGTTAAGAATTAGAGAAGGAGATTTGTGGAAAACTGCATTCAAAACAAACAGTGGTTTGTATGAATGGTTAGTGATGCCTTTCGGACTCACTAATGCACCCAGTACATTCATGAGGTTAATGAACGAAGTTTTGAAAGAATATGTAGGCAAGTTTGTAATTGTTTATCTTGATGATATTCTAATTTTCAGTTGAAGTAAAGAAGAGCATCTGGAACAGCTTAAATTAGCTCTAAAAAATTTGCAAAGAGAAAAAATGCTAATAAATTTGAATAAATGCAGGTTTATGAAGGGAGAGCTAATTTATTTGGGATTTGTAGTCTCTAAGGAAGGTTTGAAAATGGATCTAGAAAAAGTCCAAGCAATTTTGAATTGGCCAACTCCTAAAAACATATTTGAGGTAAGAAGATTTCACGGTCTTGAAAGTTTCTATAGAAAATTTATCAAAAGATTTAGTCAGATTTGTGCACCCATTATTGAAACAATGAGGGAAACTAATTGGTCGTTCAAGTGGACAGAAGCAGTAGATCGAAACTTCAAGTTGCTAAAGACGAAAATTACCAAAAAACTAGTTTTAGCTTTACGAAATTTTGAAAAAGTTTTCCAAGTTGAAACTGATGCTAGTGGAATTGCGATTGGAGAATTTTTAAGTCAAGAACAGAAACCAATAGCATACTTTAGCAAGAAATTGAAGGAAGCAACGAAAAAATATTCATCTTATGACAAAGAGTTTTATGCTATTGTACAGGCTTTAAAAAAATGGAGACATTATTTGTTACTGAAAGAGTTTGTGTTATATTCTACTAATCATGCATTACAGTTTATAAACAACCAACCAAAATTAAATAAAAAACATGCTAAATGGGTATTTGAAGAATTTTAATTTTGTAATCATGAATATGAGTGGTAAATTAAACAAAGTTTTTGATTCTTTGAGTAGAGTGAACTTAATCATGCAGGAATTACAAGTTGGTGCTGTAGGATTTGAGGAAATGGTTGACATGTATAAATAAGATGCAGAGTCTAAAGAAATATATGCAGCTGTCAAAAATCCAATAGTTCATAATAGAAGGCAATGTTTGTATTATTTTATACAAGGAGGATTTATATTCAAAAGTAATAAATTATGCATTCCCAAATGTTCTATGAGGGAAAACATAATTAAGGATAAACATAGTGGAGGCATATCCAGACATTTTGGACAAGACAAGACCTTTTCTCAGGTAAATAAATTTTATTATTGGCCAAAGATGAAAACTAATGTTAAGAGATTCGTTGAAAAATGCAGGATTTTTCAGCATGCTAAGGGAAAAATTTAGAATATAGGATTGTATCAGCCATTACCAATACCAGACCGACCATGGGATGTAATTAGTATGGACTTTGTTTTGGGTTTGCCAAAAAATCAAAGAGGAAATGACTCCATTTATGTTGTGGTGGATATATTTTCTAAAATGTCTCATTTTATTGCATGCAAGAAAACAAGTGATGCAACACATATTGCTAATTTGTTTTTTTTAGAAGTTGTAAGATTACATGGATTGCCTGTAAGTATTGTGTCTGACAGGGATACCAGGTTTGTGGGACATTTCTAGAGAACTCCGTGGAAGAAAATAGGTACCAACCTTAGATTCATTTCATCATATCATCCTCAAATGGATGGACAGATCGAGGTAGTGAATAGAATTTCGGGAAACATATTGAGGAGCTCGGTGTATAAAAATCCTAAGCAGTGGGATTTAGCCCTTGCTCAGGCTGAGTTTTCTTATAATGATACTCCAAAGCGAAGTAATGGTATGAGTCCATTCCGGATTGTTTTTGGAATGAATCCAAGAGGTGTGTATGAACTCAGAGATCTGGCAAAACAAGAGGTAAGAAGCGCATAGGCTGAGGAGTTTGTAGAACATATGAAAAAACTACAGGAAGATGTCAAAAACAGATTTGAGGAAAGAAGTAGCAGATACAAGAAAAGAGTTGATATGAGGAGGCAAGAAAAGGAATTCTAAGTGGGTGACCTAGTCATGGTATATCTAAGAAAAGAAAGATTTCCTATTAAAACTTGTAAAAAATTAAAGATGAAGAAGATAGGACCATGTAAAATTGTAAGAAAATTTTCTTCAAATGTATATGAAATTGAATTTCCAATAGGAATTGGAATATCACCAATATTTAATGTTGCAGATTTGTATCTATAAAAAGGACCAGAAGAAGAACTACAAGAAGTCTCTATAGCGAAAGAAAACCAGACGGTAAATCCGGAGGAGCAAATGCTAAAAATAGAAAAGAAGGAAGTCAAAGGCATTCTGGAGAAAAGAGTATCACAAAAAACTAGTGGACAGATCTATTATCAGTATTTAGTCAAATGGAAAAGACAACCGGTGGAAGATTCTAGTTGGATGACTACAGGAGAGCTACAGATGTTTGGAGTAGATCCTGAAGCATTGATGAATAGATTTTTTTTACCCACAAAGTCTGATGCAGGAGCATCCAAACTTAGCCAACAATGTGATTATATGTTCACATGTTGTGGCTAATTTGAGAGGAATAAAAATTGGCATTACTATTTTATTATTTTTTTATGAGAGGAGTAGGTTGTTTTGCATTTTTGAATTAATTAGGAATAAAATTAGAAATTTTTTTTTCCCTGCGTGGAAATAGAGCCAAGTAAGGATAGGAGCTTAGGAATAGGGAGACATTGGTTTGTTGGAGTAGTTCAACAAATATCCATTTTAAGAAGGACTGCTTTAGATTAAATTATAAATAATAGGAAGACGAGAGAAGAAGATAGGAAAATAACAGAGGGTAGAGAGGAATAGTGTGACATTATGAAGAATATGGGCAAGAGCCAAGAGGGCAACAAATGTAATATTCGGCCAAATAAGAGTTTGATACAGTATTTTATTACTATTGTTTTATGAAATCATTTTGTTTCATTCGCTCTCTGTTCAATTATTTACTTAGCCTCTGCTACACATCGTTCCATTAAATTATACAGTAGGAAAATACCATTGATTCACAAGTGCCGGATGAGCTGATCGGAATCAATTCCAAACAGAGAATGTAGATCCCAGAGGGACCGCAGAGGGAAGTTTTTCTCACGTCTATTTGACATCATTTTACGCGCTGGTTAAGTCTTCAGTCTCAACTCGTCACACATTTGAACTTCTTGACTGCTGTGTGAAGTGAAAGACGGATTTCACAGATCACAAATATACGCAAACAATCCAAATAGACTTCGCACCTAAGCCTTGTATGCCTGCAACGTGAACCGATGGAATCATGTAGCTACGTAACATTCAATTGAAATTGCAAAACTTTAGGTTTGGTGGCAGCATCAAGACCTGAAAAACATTAGTGTAATATGGAATAGAGTAGAAGGATCAAGTTTGTAAATGTGATTCGAAAGAAATTGCTCCATATTGGTTGTAGAATCCATAGATAGAAATTATATGCATATGGTCTTTGTTTGAATATATTGTTGTGTTAATCTACAATGTATATTAATTTTTGAATGGTGGTTTATTTGAAGACTATGCAAATCGATGTTTTTGTATTAAAAGAGTTTGTGAACTCTATTCTTCCGTGCATATTTTGATTTGTGCAGTATTAGTTGCGTCACCAAGCCAGAAACATCAATTTTAATGAAGCATGTGTAATCACAAAAGTTGTCAAAATGTGGTAAATCTTAGTAACCTGATGTCAATAATTATGTTAGTTTGCCTTCATATTTTATTTTATCTTTTGTCATGTGTTTCTTGTCATGAGTTTCCAATTACATTGAATTTCAATTTCAAAATTGAAGCAAAATGGAATTCCATTTCCATTCCACAAGTATATCACTCTGTCCCAATGAAAGCCAAAGCCACTGCTTCCTTACATCAATATTACTAAAAGTAAAGGGAAACAGTGATTAAAGCTGATTTTTTGATGTTCTATTGTCAAAGCCAAGACAAAACAGTTTCAAAGAGCCTACGATATCTCAAGAAAGTGCCAAGACTATTCTTCAAAGAAGGCATCGTGGTTTTGAAGTCCATCAATGCTAATCGGTAATATATAAGAGGAAATAGACGCCAGTTGAAATGTCATGTGGACTCAACTCCAATTACAGTTCATTTATCATTCATTAAATGGAGGTACTTTAGAAACCCAAGCTATTAACTAAGGAATATTTGTAATCAATGAACAGTTCAGTGAGGCTCACTTTTCATTCAAAGGAGGTGTTTTAGAAACCAAATTTCACAATGGTTTCTTATTTATGCCCTTATTATTAACAAATTTTTCTTGTTTACGCTGCTATTTTCTTACTACTAAGTGCATATTTCCTTCCCTTGATGTGATCTGATTAAGTATTCTTTTGGTCACTATTTTGGAATGTATAATGCGATACCGAGAGAACCCATTGGGTCATTGCACAGTTGCCATGGTCTGCAAGAGGTGGTACGATGTATACACTGAAGCGCAAGAAAGTTACTTTCACATACCAAAAAAAAAATTCCTGGTTCTCTTTCTCTTTCCTCATAGGTTATAATTATGGAGTCCTCTAGTTCATCCTCTTCCAATGTATACTGTTACCAACACAACACATTACAGGTTTGTCCATGATGATTGATTCATGATTTCCTTCCCTTTAGAAATTCCTATCCTTCTAACCAAGTCTTAAATAGACCTATTATTATGGCAACCTCCATGAACACCATGGTGTTAAAAGGTTTAGCTCAATAGGGATTCAATACCCCTTGTCATAACATAGGCACTAACATGATATGGTTAATTTATTTCATGTTTGTAACCCCTTCATATATATTATAGCATTAGTATGACGGTTAAAATTCATATGATATATATATATATATATATATATATATATATATATATATATATATATATATATTGGTTGTGGGTTTATACATCATGGCACTCTTGATTGAATGTTATTGTCCAGCATCGATTTTTTGCGTACATTAACAACCCCTACTCTAGAGTTATGAGAATGCTCCACCGGGATCAATCACCCACTCCTCAAGCACCAACTGCGCACGGCCATGTGAAGTTTGGTGGCTATCATGTGGGTTGCACTGCCTCAAGGATGGTTAGCATGGACGGTGGTGATAAACCTGGAATGATCTACGCCACACAAACAATGTTTCAAAACCCTAAGGCATTTTACCTTGCTTATTTTTCTCATTTTCTCTATGGAGGCACTGTGAGTCTAGAAGGAGGGGGTTGTTGTTCACCTCGAACTATCCGTGGATTGAGCGGCCTCACCTACCTTTCCATGTTTGCCTACATTTCCTGGTTTTCCTGCGATGTGCTCCATGGATTGTTCCATTTCCATTTAGAAAAAGTAGAGGATATCCTTGCCAGTGGTCAATCAAGGTAAATTTATTGCTATCAAATTTCATATGCTTCATTCCTTTACTATCGTATGAAATTTTCCTTAAGTAATCATTTTAATATACTGATATTGGTTTATTTTCCCTTGTAGGTGCTCCAAAGGGATGGGGTAAACCTTGGTTACGGGGTTATGCCCCTCTACATAACTGGCTGAGTTTACCATTATGGCTCCACTAGTTTCGACCAATGCTTCTCGTTAATGGTACAAGGCGATTTGAAAACCCTAAGGTAATTTTGCTTCCCCTATTATTTTTGCATTGGGTTTTTACATTTTGAGTTGCTGTCAACCCCAGGATGTTAACCATTGTTGTTGGTGATTTGCAGTGACAACTGTGCACTATGGGTGCGAGTGGCGCCGAGGTGTGAGAGCACGGTCCCCTGTATCCTACACTGAGGTAAACTCGACCTTTGTCATATTTAATTTCTTTTGGCTATTTAGATTTCTGTAATGAAATGATGGGGTTTTTTTTGTTGTTCCTCTGCAGCCTAATTGATTTTATTGTTTCCCAGGAGTATTCAACAAGGGCGCTCTACTATTAATGCCGAGAAGTTAAGGGTTCATTTTCAAAAATTTATTTTATTTATTTTCCTCAAATCCAATTCAGCTATGTATATTTCTAGATTTCCTTTGTGGGTTTTTAATTGTGGTCTGCGATCTGACTTAGGTACACTTTCAGACTCCTTCTCTTAGTCCTAGGTGCCACAATGGAGGTCCTATCCAGTTGCTAACTCTCAGCCTTGCATTTTGGTTCCAAGTTTGTCCAATGGCTTATGCCACTTCTCGACTTCTTCTTCTACTTGGAGAAATGGGCAGCCCTGTTATGTCCACTCACCACAGATTGTCTTCTACCTAGGTTGAGTGGGTTCATGATGAACCCTATGTAAAATTTCATGGGATCATTATCCATTTTCTTTTCTTTTTTTGTAAGAAATTATGGACTGGTGGCTTATCTTTATGAACTGGTGGCTTAAGTTTCCCTTCGAGAAGTCATAATTCTCTATATAAATGAACTTGAATTTCTAATTATGCACTCGCAGTTGTATATCTTTGTTTTTTTTGTTTATATAAATCAAGGTTACCATGTTTACACACTATGAATCCCTCTCTTATTTATTTTCACTTGTCAATTTAATGATATGTATGCTACGCAGTCTCATTAGGAGGAATATCATTGAAAAAGATTCAATAAATTTTCCTTGACTATCATTTGTAAAAATAATTTACCATAGGGTTATTGTGCGCAGCATGGTATACTACCTAGATTCGTGGTGTCGTATTACATAGGATTTTGGTAGCTACTGGGAACCAGTTGTCTTTCCATATTTTTTATTAGATATATGTCTATGGAGAGTTGCTATAATTTCACCTTTAGTTTCAAGGTTGATAAATGAGTTTCTTTCAGAGAATTGATATAATGTGGATACATGTGTTACTATTTATTTCTCAGTGTTTATTTATTTCTATGGGGCTTCTAGTATGGCTTGGTTTATTATTTTCCTTATTTACTATCTGACTAAGTTCAAATCGACAGTCACATATCCATATCATGTTCAAATATTTGGACTCCTCGACCCTCATATATTTTATGTCGCCAAGTTTGTCCTGCATGAAAATATGACACTACTCTATTTATGTCCTAAAGTCATTTTTCTCCTAATTCATGCTCCTCGCGAGAATAGGAAGCCTCTGATCTCTGATTCATCTGGTGGATTTGGAACAAAGCGCTAACATACTAGGAGAATAATACTCAAAAGAAGTAAAGCTCTGATTGAATGGTTACCTCTAGAGCACCTTCATTTATATAAATTTACAACTTGATTTAAATTGGTAAAATTTTAACTGACTCTTGGTGATGATAACAGAACTATGGAGCTTAACTTACTACAACAGAAATCACATGGTTAGGCCACCTCGTATTTAGGTTTGGAAATACATATCCAAGGATACCCTACATATTCTAACTCTTAATAAATCACTAGGTATGATAATATTGTCTTGCGCCTATGGGTGGTCCTTACCCCGGAGAATACTAATTACCATGCATAGTTAATAAAATTTGTATCAGTTTCACATACTACGCATTCAGGGTAAAATTATAATATATTTTCAACAATGAAAATATAGAATTTTTAATCAATTTAAAATGTTGTACCAATTCATTCTAACCTTCTAATAGTTCACTGCTATTCTCACACATGCCTAGTAACCATTAAACATGGTGTAATAATTCATCATCAAAATAATACACAATCAATAGATACTGAAATTATATGGAAAGAATCATACTGACTGGTAAAAGGTAATTTTTCCTCCCATCCATGAACATCTTCCTCCAATATCTCCCTCGAGTAGAGACCTCCACACCCCATACCTAACAACCCATTTTTATCCTCATGAACACACTTTTATGCCTACTTTCGACCAACATTCCTTCCATAATGTCATCCCATTTTTTTGGGCTTCTGATCGTCATATCCTATGATATATATATTTTTTTTCACAAAAGTTTAATTTTTCTTATTCAATGGTCACTTTTCTCACAACGTTCATTTTTCTACCCCCTCCTCACAATGTTTCTTTTCCTACCCCTTCCGAGTGCAGTTTCCTCCTCACTAGGGTTTTCTTTGATATTTTTCTCCAATCTAAAAGAAATTTAATAATTTCTTACTTCCCATGGGTTTTTTTCGAGAGGTTTGGGTAAGTGTAAAAATTCCATCCTATACACATGGATTGGAATTTAGAATCTCTATAAAATTCTTCTTTTTCAGATTAGTATTCAACTTTTCTAAATATTATTTCAATGAAATAATCCTTACAACATTATAATTTTTTTCTTAGATCAAAAATAGTAAGTTGTACTTCCTTCAAATAATTTAAAATCTAAAACATAATCAACTGAAAATCTCGGATATTACAGTTACCATAATGTTTTGTTACACCATAAGCCCTTGGATATTAGCATGTGGTTCTCTAGGCTTGAGTGACTGAAATTGAAATGGAATCATAGGGCTTCCATGTTTAATTTTATTCATCCAAATTGGGGCAGATATGTGGAGCTGTGGATTAACCAGATTTCCCAGACATCTCTCCGCTTAAAGGCTTTTAATTGTGTAAAAAGATTGTTATGGATGAGGATCTCAAGGTTTTTTCTTGTGACCGGGGCCACATTCTGCAAGTGCCTAACCCTTTCCATTGGCGAGCTCCTCGAAAATAAAAATCATTTCAATCTTGAAAGTTAAAATTTGAGATTTTCTCAACCAAATTCGTCTAGCTAAAAATCCTATCGCTATTTTGATTTATTGCTATACGGTCAAAAAAAATTATTGATTTAATGCTCTTCCTTGAAGAAATAAGGGAAAAAGTTCAAGTGTAGGGGCCATTTTGTTTTATATCACAACCATGAAAGAAAGAAGAGGAAAAGTTAGGCCCAATTATTTTTATTTCTATTAGCATGGGTAAAGCATAAGGATAAAATTTAGGCCCCTTCAGTAATTCGAAGAGGAAATTAAGTGATATTTTTATGTTTGCCCATAGTCTTTTCCTTTCTTAATGTGGGAGTGTTAGTTTAATGCCATGTATGCTCTTTTTTCTTTATGATTAAAACGGAGGAACCACTCTATATTTTGGAAATTTTGGGTGGATTGCTTCACTTCAATTTTTTATTAAAATTTTGAGTGGGTGGATATTATAGAGTGAGGATCTCACAATATATATGTATATATATATTTTTTTTGTGGGGAAATAAGTGTTAAATAAATAAGTACTATATTTTTTACTAGAAATTGGTTATTTTGACTATGTACTATAATTATAAAATTAAAATGTTTTAATATTAATATTAGAATTTATTTTTAATTTATAAAAGGAATATTTTTTTAACTAAAAAAAATAAAAAAATACATATCTATTTTGGAAATAAATCTTAATTTTTGATTTGTGTATACTAATAAGAAAATTCTATAATATTCTATTGAAATTAAATCACTACTACTGATATAATAATTATTGATAATTAAATTAAAATTATAAAATCCCTCTTCCAAATAAACATGTCTATCGACCTAAATAAATTGATAAGCATTTACAATTACTTTATTAAAAAAAATGTTATTAAATTTTTATATTCAATACCAAAAATTCACGACCCCTGATCGGGGTGGCTAGCGGCAAGGTGTGGGTCAAGAGGACATGGTGGCTAAAGGGGAGTGCCACGTGGAGAGGTCAGACGACAACGTGGCCACTGCATGCAAAGTGTGGCAGAGAATGGCCAACGAGGTAATGGAGAGGACACTTCCCAAGTGAGATCATAACTATGGAATTTAAATATTATGGTAAATAGCTGGAAAATCGAGCGAGGATGTCAATCTTTCATTGGGGTAATGGCCAAAGGAGGCAAATTAAAAATGATGGCATTGTAACCTTTCTCATAACTTGGCTCTGCTATGAAGAAGCTGGATCCTCCTGCACACCCTCTGGAAGCCATTGTCGTCAAAGCTGGTGGACTGCGTGGGTGGCTCATTATGTATTAAATTTCCACCTTGTTGTGCAAACGAAGTTGGTATCAAAATTTTGAAGCATGCAGATTAAAATTTTAGTGTTTTTAGATTTTTTGTATAAAGGTTTTTCCAAGATTTGTGAAGTCTGTAACGTTGGCAGTATCAGTAAAGCTAGTGGTATAAGTTGTCAGTGTTATTTCAGGTCAACGAATTTAACATCTGTTACTCCTCATCCTCTTCATATTAGAAGGCATGATGAAAATGTCTGTGAGTCTACTCTGGAAATTGTATGCATGCAGGTCAATGATGTGAATGTTTGGGAGGGTAGAGTCTGGGAGGGTAGAGTTACGCTCTCTAGTGAGGGTTTTTTGTATGTTCATCAGTTGCTAAATAGGGCTGTATATGGTCTCAATTTGTGGGGCTTTGTAGTTTCGTGGGCATGCAAAATTTGGGTTCTATGTAGGGTTGGAATTCGTCTGCTTTGCTACGAGTCTTGCTTTCTTTGTTTTGATTTTATGCCCTTGCTTTGGGTTGGGATTGTTTGTGTTATAGATAGAAAGGCTAAGGGGAAAATTTGGATTTTCAATATATTACTGATGGGGCAAGGGGCCTCCAACTCCTCTCCATCTGCTGCTTTACCGTCTAATTTCAGTTACCTGATATTTAATTGTCTTGGAATTGTCTATTGTTTTGTTGCTCCAGGAGTGTTTGTTTTCTGTCATGTCAAGCTGGTTAAGAAAAACAAAGGAACAAAGCTCAAAGTAGAAAGGGAAGGAATATATCTCAGCCCTGCCAGCTAAGAGAGGTTGGAAGTCAACCAAAGAGCTCATGGAGCCCGTAATTCAGACCTTTTCAGAAGACACACCTTTTTCTTTAAAATATCGCATTTATGGATGGGAAACAGAAGCTACTAATAAAATGGAGGAAGAGCATGAATTGGAAACGGAAGAATTGCAGAATATGATTGATGATTTGGGGCATACTCGTGGGAGAATATAATTGTTTCAACACTCAATTATAACATATTGGTTGGTGAAATTCTTTCTGGTAAAAGCCATGATGTTAATTCACGAAACAAGGGAGCCAAAGTTAGACACCACCTTGGCAGAGATCAATAGAAACACTCAATAAATTAACCTGCGTCAACAACATTTGTATGCTAGGCTTGGCAGAATGGAGAAAGATATAAAATCCATGCAACAGGTTGAAATACCAGGATCCAGTGTAAAAGACTCGGCCCCGTTGGAGTCAGATGATGACTAGGTGGAGTTAGGTGATGACCTGAGCTGACAGTTCTATTTTTTTAGCGGATAAATTTACTTTTGTTTTTAGTAAATATTACTTATATATTATGTAAATGTTAATATTAGCAAAATTTGATATCAGTTATCTTAAGACTCTGTTTAGGAGATTAAATTTTTTTTATGTTTTGGATGGCATACAATGCACTCAGATGGCCAACAAACTTGGTTTCCTTCAGGTAGGTTGAGGTATAATTTTTGTATCTATTATGCTCGCTTTTTATATTAATAGAAAGTAGTAAAGAACTACTAATCTTACAAAAAAATAATAATAAAAATTGACGAACTCTAGTATGTTTCTATATTTATTATTAAATAATGGTGAAGTTCAAGTTCTCAATGAAGTCAGTTGGATTTTATGTATCAACAAGTGTTGCATGGTAGCTTAGTCTTTGTCACTCAAGTTAAAATTAATATTATAGGAAAAATTAAATAAAAAATTATACCTTAAATTGATCTCTAAATTAATAGTGGTTAATAAGAAAATCGAATCATGTAGCCTTGCTTTGTGAGGAACTAATAAAGTGGGTGTAGAGTCTATAAATTAATTGTTTTCTGAGGCACATGGACTTGAATATATTTTGGTGGGTACAAAACACTAGTAAATCTACACATTTATAGTTTTATTCCTACATAAGTGCCCACGAAAACATAAATAATGATGAGAAGTAACTCTAGGTAAATATATTTCTTTTGCATCTTATTTATACCCATTTTTTATTCAAAGACTTGCTTAAATTACGCAAAGACTTACTGCATTCAAGGTTGCATTAAGATCTTCTAATTATTGTTAAATCAATTGTTTGAAACTTATTTTTTTAATGATATTGAAAAATAAATATTTATTTCTCAAAGTTAATTGTTAAGTTGCATTGGTCAATGTTAAAGAAATAATGATCAACAACCAAATAGATTTCTAAGCCCTCAATAGGGACTAATAATAGACTAAATATAATTGTAACACAAAATGTGATTATTTAAAGAGTTAAATGTGCCAATTTGATCCTTCCATTGTGAAAAATGTGTAGAATATTCTCATAATTTATTATGACTTTGATGTTATTTTATACCAATAGCTTTGCACTTCTAGCTAATCGAGAGGGTGAGTTATTATCCTATGATTTGGATATAGACATTATGTCCATCTTCTTCGTGATTTTTTATTTTTGAATTATGTGTAATAGGTTGAGTGATATTTTTATTTTTATTTTGTATTTTTATAGAAAAAAGAGATAAGGTGAGGTAAGGAACGGAAAGGTTTATATATATATGGAAAATCAAAATTTACTAGTAATATATGATAGATGTATTACGATAATTATATTTATAATTTTTTATAAGGCAAGAGGGTTTTATGTTTATTGTTTCATTAAAAAATAGTTTATTTTCCTTTTATAAAAATTACTAAGTTATAATATGGAAGGTTTGGTTTTAATTTGATGAATTAAAGTTATTCAAATGGTAACATTGATTAGTGAAAGTTGACAGGGGACATTGAAGAGAAAGGGATCAATAAAGGGTCAAACAAACAAGGAGGAGGCCAATAGAGAAGGTTAGAAGTAACATAAGAGGAAACAAAAAAAGAGAGTTTTTTGACAACAATTTTTTGTTTTGTTCTATTTTCTGGCCAATGTAATCGATCAATGGGACAATTATGTGCTTGTGTGACATGCAGTTGATCTATCCACTATTAATATAACCATTACATGGACCACATCTACCTCGAACATGGACACAAGTTGGTCTTGGTTTCAATCAATTATCTCATAATATTAACATAATATGATTGTTCAAGTGTTTTGTGTGGGATTCTATTAATAGATCCAAAACCTCGTCAATATATGTTATCATTAATAATGACAACCATAATTATTATTGGTGTCAAATACATCTAGTTATATAAATAGGTCATTGATGCCTAGCTTCTTCATAAAAACCCCTTAAGCATGTAAATGGTAGTTAGGTCAATTGTTACATGAATTTATTCTTGTTGTAAGCCAATTTTTAAAGAAAAATAGTACTATAAAAATGTTTTTTTTAAATAATGAAAGTATAGGATTAGAGTTTTTTTGGTTGAGTAAATGCATATCTTTTACTTTTACATGTGAAATAAGGATATATGGTTCTCTTTTTTGTGGATATTTCAATTGTGGGAATATTTTTCATAACTCAATTGTAAACCAATAGTGGGGATGGTTATCACTAGCTATTATCCACAAACTTTAGCTAACTCATCACCATTATTTAAAAAAACCACGCCACCTGAAATGACCCACTAATAGTTTGTGACAAAGTAGGATTTCACTCCTACCAGATGCCTAAAGTCCCGATCCTTTAATATGTTTCCTTATATTCAGGTTATTTGACTTATTATCCAATAGAATTATTTTTATGTCATACTCCAAGGCCAATCTTTTGTGTGACTTTCCTCAAATGAGGATCTATTCTTTTTAGGAAAGTATTTTTTTTTAAATGTTCAAATATTTTATTTTGTCTCTATCAATTTAGATTTTGCATCACAATAAAAAAAATAATATGAATTTAGTGGAACTTATTTTCATGGCATTGGAAATGATTATAGACCAATTGAGCATTTAAGCACCAATGTTAAGGAAGGCTTGTAATGTGCATATTGTGAAGAAAAATATCTTATTTTGTTGACTTATTTTTTTTGTATTTCACATGGGTGGTTGGGAAATAAACTATCAGGAATATTTCATTCCTTGAATAAAAAGGTTTTTATATTGTTATCCTTCAAAAGGAGGAAAATTGCAACTTGGGAAGAACTTGCCCATAATTATTTTAAAATTTAAAATTTAAGAACTTGAACTTCTATATAATTATATACAAAAAGATTTTGCAAAATAATCTATTACTCATCACAATCAATAGCTCATCTGTAGAGTTATTATTTTGTCAACTATCTTCATATCTACATGCTTCTACATACAACTTGGATTTTCACCATAAATAGGAATCATATTCTTTAACAAGACATTGATTAAATCAAACTAAAATATGATGGCATGCACTGTCACACTTAAATTTTCATTTAATTTTTTTAGTTTTATATTACTCATTTTCCTATTAAAGGTTGTGATTGATATTGAAAATGTTCTCTCTTATGTTAGATATGTTGTTTTCATGCATTGTTTTTTCCTTTGCATTATTTTGTAATTATTTTTCAAGATTTGGTTTTAGTTCACTCCTTCAACATTCTTAAATGGACATTGATTCTACCCTAACTTTTCATTTTATACAAGAAACTATTTTCCTTATATTCAACAAAAAAGAAAAGTAACACATGCCTTTAGTCAACCCTTAAGAGGGATGGAATATAAAGGTTGAATTGAGTGGCCTTTGATATCGAAGCTATCTTTATCACAAACATAAATCAAAGAATTGTGTTGAATAAGCATGAAACACCAGAACCCATTGTTTCACTTGTATTAGCCTATGGCTAATGCCACAATTCATTCCAAAACTATTATACTCTTGTTGGAGAGATAAGAGTGATCTCCCAAGTTATCACCATCACCAAAATAAATTAGGAATTTTTTTCAAATAGTCATAAAAATCCAAAACCATTGTTTCATTTATCCTAATATATGGTCAATGCCACAATTTAGATAAAATGTTAAAGACCTAAAATTTAAATACAAATTGTGAAAGTGAAAGGATTTTTCCCATCAAACTTGAAAAAATTCAACCTCTTACGAAGCCCAAGTATGAGTAAAACAATTGCCATTTCATTGAAACCCTACATAATGCACACTTCAATTGGTTAACAAATTTATTTTCCATCTCATTTTTGTTCTCGATCCTACCTTTCCTCCTTTGAAGTTACAATTAATTTTTTATCAAATTTAACTTTTATTAGTCTCTCACTTAATTGTGTCGAGAGGCATTCTCTAGCCCAATATGGTAGAAATATTGTAAGGTAATGTAATGAAATGTCATGTCAATTTTTTTACTTAGTAAAAATAAAATAAAAATAAAAATAACCTTATATCAACATGAAAATAAGTTTAAATTGAGGGGGTGGAGGGTTATGCGACTTCTATTGTTACACGACTCTTTGTTTCATGCCCTTTCTTATCTCAGTGTTTTTTCGCTGACAATGGGAATGTGGCTAATATATGAGATTTTTTGGATGTTCTAAGGGTGTTATTGTTCATATTTTTAGTGGTTTGAATATTTCATTAACTTCATTGTCTCCATCTCCGATTTGGGTGTTGCATTTGTGTTTTTGGGTGTGTTTCTTCTCTTCCTCATCTCACAA
Organism: Pinus albicaulis; assembly: GCA_034641835.2. Classification (NCBI taxonomy): domain Eukaryota; kingdom Viridiplantae; phylum Streptophyta; class Pinopsida; order Pinales; family Pinaceae; genus Pinus; species Pinus albicaulis. The sequence goes on from CM076581.1 coordinate 1,483,369,931, forward strand.
GTTTTCTTGTCATTTCTAGAGGGAATATTTTCAGTTTTCTTCAAGGATACCACCGTGATTTGTAAATTATAGGCTTAGATTCCATTTTTTTGTTTCTTATGACCAACTTCTAGGTCTCTCTCTTGAGCTAGTAGGGTGGTCTGTGCCTTAATTTTTCATTTTTTTTTTTTTTTTTTTTTTTTGCAGTTTTTTATGCCCCAATGAATGTAGATTTATGTGGCAAGGGTTTCTTTGCAATTTTTTGTTGATTTTTCAATTTTTTGTGGGGCATTAAATTTGAATTTGATACAACATGTGATATGTTTCTTTGTTTCTACGATGTCATCTCGTAGGCATACACACTTGGTGTGTCTACATAATTTATTTTTTATTTATATTAATAAAGATTACAATTTTTTCTATGGGAAAATAACTTAAACTAAAAAATTAAAAAAAATTAAAAAAAATTAGGTTATTATTTGTTTAAGTAAATTTTGTTGGGTAGTTAACATAAACTTTACTTTGTCAAGTTACAGATGGTTTTTCCGCTCCAGGGTTATGAGAACCCACAGTATTGACGAAGGTATTCACATGAAATATAGATTATTTAAAGAAGGAAATTAAACTAACATAGATCCATCTTAACTCTGGATCTACCAAGTGCCAAAAGATGTCAATTTATATTTATTTTTCCATGAGGGGAAACCTAAATCTTAACATTTTTTTTCTTTATTTCGTATTTTTAGCAAATAATTTTTAGCCACTTAGTTTAATTCAAAATAAGTTGAATAAAAACATGATAGTGTGGGTAAAAGTGCCCAACCTATTAATTAGTAAACAAAATTCCAACAGACATTAAATGACAAAAACGAATTATATAAATTTCCATTTGTGATATTGTGGATGCATGTTATAGTATACATTTTATGTTAAACCATTATAAATATTTGGTACTATTGGGGACGAGATGAGAAACTACATCATGGAATTAGACATAGTTAGGATTGTTAGTTGGTGATCTCTCCTATAATGTCTCAACTTCATGTGACACATGCATGATTTGGTCATTGTCACATGCTTCTTACCTCTAAATTAGCATTTTCAACAAAAGAAAACTAAAACAAGTTGTATTTATCCAAATTCTTACTTTCTTCTACAATCCTTGATATATGTTATAATCATTCAAAATAAAGGGCGATTTAGCCAGATATACCCAATGAAAACAAAATAATACTTGTGATATTTCTCTATAAGTTTTTCAAAAACTTCATTTAAGATTTGTGTTTGCACTAAGAACTTGTGGTTCTATTACAAAAAAATGTTGGAAAAGTATTTTGAAATGTATGGGGCTATGGTTCTTTGATGTCTATTATGGTATCTACACAAATTCTATGCTCTTTGAGGGCTGAAATTAGTGGTTTGACAAAATTTTACGTAACCATCATTAAATTGACATTGCTGGTGTGATAATATGTTACTTGAGCCTATAGATTACAAAAAAATTATTCTTTTTTATCATTGGTGTTTTTGGGATGATGATATGTTACTTGCAACATGCTAGAATCAACCATTTTCATTTCACTAATTTGAATTCAATTCATTTCTTCTCCCCATGTAGTATTATAAATTGGTAAGGTAATCAAGAGTGAAGAAAGTGGATGATAATAATTTCTATTGTGGCCACTTGAAACTCTACTACCATGTGAGCATCCATATATTTCTTCTCAAAAACACCCTTTATTTGAATAAGATTAGTTTTCATGCATTGATTTATCTTCAACTTTGTGTGATCATCATTGTAATTTTTGTAGTAGATAAATATTTCACCCACCCAAGTATAATCATTTCACTATTAGATGAAGTGATTGATTGCTATATTCAAGGGACAAGAAATTTGGTAAGTGCTAATGTTTTAGAATTTTAAATCACCTATCACTTATAAGTTTCACTATTTTTGATGCAGGAGCATCATGGTTCCGAAAAATTTGTACATTTATTAAAATCGCGGGGGTATTGTGTTTTTCAAAAGAGTTGATTTCATAAGTATTTAATTAATGTAATTTTCAATGTTTTGAGTGATTTTATGTGAGACATTTAGAATAGGATTTAATTAAATATTGAGAATCATATTTGTAAATGTTATCAAATGTAGGATAACATGAGTGATTGATGCGTGATTAGTGTGGATTGAGATATTCTGAAATACTGTAAATATTAGATTTGAAAGTAGTTCATGATTTTATCAATTTGAAGACAATCCTTAGCATTTATTTTAATTTTGAGATCCTCAAGGGATAAAGAAGATATTTTAGGGATTAATTGAAGACTTAGAGGATTCTTAGAAATCAGTTGAGACGTTTGAGGATTTGAACCAGAATTGGTTACAAAACCTTTTGTATATATTTGTAAATCCTCAAGGCACAAAAAAGAAAAAAGAGAGATATATTCTTAGAGAGAAAAACTTAATTTTAATCCTATGGGCATATAGAGAGAGGGAGATAAAATGGCCATTTAAAAGGCGCATGAGGCCAAAGCCAGATCGTAACAAATTTTTCTTGTATTTGTACAATTTATTTTTTTAATGAGAAATCGAATTTCATTTTTATTGTGTGTCATTTATTTTATGTGCTGAGTGATCCATAATAGAAAGAATTTGATATGAGTGTAATCATTTCCTGTAACAAGTTATATATGAATGAATAAGTCTTACTGTATGATATAAGTCTTAATGGCTTGGTAGAATCAATATGATTCCATCCTGGGATTTAATTAGCTATGAATGAAGGTAATGGGAGTGAATGTGTGCATATAAACTTATGTCTAGGTTGAAAGGAATAAAACACGAATTCTAGCTTTAAACAATATGAAAATATGTACATCGGGCATCATAACTCTGGATAAGATTCAATAACAAGAAATATCTCATGAGAGAGTAGCATTAAAGAATACCAAATGAGTTCAGGAGGAATAGCATGGAGGAAATGGAGTTGCAAAGCGATGACAATAGAAAGAAGATAAATCAACTAAGGCAGAAAACACTTTGAAGATTTCAAAAGAAGGCGATTGGACGATGAGGATTGAATCGCAGAGTTGATTTTTTAAGGTTTAGTAGCAAATATCACATCACAATGTATATGATTTAAGTTGTGATGCGATGAGTTGAGAAAGTTTCGAAGTGGACGAGTGTCGGGTGGAGAATGATAGCGTAGATCACAAATTGGCGATTATAGTATTTATGTGTTAAGGACTTCGCAAGTTAAAAAAAATAACTTGCGATGCGATAAGGATTGAAAGTTGCGATGCGATAAAGAGAAGAGCTACCTGTCAACCCAACGCTCTAGTGCATATCGCACATCGGCTAGTTTAGAGTTTACCATTATGACATCACAAGGTAAAGTATTTTGGTTGCGATGTGATGAGGACGGGAGATGGAAATGTGAGATAGTACAACGAGACTGTTAGATATGGTATAGATCTACGGTGGATATTACATTGCAATTTCACATCGACATCTTTATTTTTTAGTTTTGAAAGGTATTTGTTATAAATTGTGAACTGCGAAGTGGAGAAACCTGCGAGGTGCGATGAATCTTAAATTTAAATAATGCGATCCACTGTTGCACTAAGGAATAGTTATGTGGGCCATAAACCATAAGTCCGTGGGTTTGTCTAAAGAATCCAACCACGATATAAGGTTAAGGTTTATGTATGAGCTTTAGAACCAAAGAACCAATTTTAAAATAAGCTTCCGCATGTGTATGCAATTTTAATGTTTATAAAGTGGGTTCTATTGGTGAATTAAGAGTCTGAAGAATGAAAAAGGATAGATTTAGGATAAACCATATAAATGGGTGATTTATGGAGTAGCATTGAATCCATAATGGAAATGTGGGTAATTGTGGGTTTAATTCCGCTAACCCTATATCTTTGGATATTTTCGGCCTTATGGTTGCATCATTTGGTATCAGAGCCTAGAGTAAATGAAAATTGTTATAAATAAATATTGTAGAGCTAAACAACGTAGAAAACATTTGGTAGAAGAACAAAATAAGATTCAGCTTGATTGCGGATAAGAGGAGAAGAATTTATATTATAAATATGAAAAGGTGGAGACAAGTGCAGCAAGAAAATTCAGACAGTAAAATCTGACAAAGGGATAGTTGTTTTCTTGTGGAGAATGGATATTGACTCAAATGTGAAGAGTGGATGGAGACTACTTGTGAGATCATGTAGGTATTGTTTTATTTAACTCTAATTTGCGTTTTGCAGGATAAAAGACAGATTGAAGATTGATAATTGCAGCTAACAAAGTAGCCCAACAAAAGAAGATCAAGCCTTAAGAAGAAGTGATGAAGGAAGCTGGTAAGGATTTTTGAGTGAAAGAAGAGTGTGGCTAGAACCTAGTATTTCATTTTTTATTACAATACAAGAGGAAAATTGTGTTCTTAAAAGTGCACATGAGTTGAAGCCTAGAAGGAGCAGAAGAATGCTCAAGGAAAGTTCCAGAGAGGGGACAAGTGACCAAGTATAAAGGAAATCTTGGTGAGGTAAATATAGGAAGCACGACTTGCTATTGCAAAGGCTTAATGATGCCGGCGGTACCGCAACAAATTTCAAAATATATAAAGTTCTCACTAAAATATATAAATTTCTCACTAAATCCACTAACACCACCAGAGGAATCAATTATATAATTTCAATTTTTCAATTAAATATATATACATAGAAAATCAAAACAATGCTGATTTAATTAAACTTGGGCCATTAATAAAAATAATTAAATATGGTCAACCCTTTGACCATTCTATCTTGTCCTTCACATAAATGCACCTTCAAACAAATCCTTCCTAAATCAGACAGACATCGCACACTTCCTTTTGTTATCTCTCCAATCCAATAGCCATCGCAATTAAGCTAACCCAGTATTTAAGCTTTTTTAAGAAATGCGATAAAAGTAGTTTTGTACATCCACCCTGCAACACGTGTCGCTCATTGGGGTGTATTGTACATGTTAAAACATTACTATAAACCACCAGGAAGTTGTGACATAAACCATTCGTGGGTTTTCAAGACCTCCTTTCAAGATTAATACCCAATTTCTATATGAAATGAGGTTTGATAATACACCAGTTTGGTTCTTTCGATAAATCGATCATAATAAAATTAAAGTGCATGCTCTCTGTAATGAACCTGTAAGGTATTCATTGAAAAAAAATTATAGTTCCTTACTGTTTAACACAATCCCAAACTCAGAAAATGGAAACACAGTACCAACATATATAAAATTGATTTTCAATGATTTTCGATAAAATGTAACACGCAGAAAAAATGTTTTCACAACAAACTCAATCAATTTCTATTAAAATTGAAATCACAAGTCTCACCCTCTCTGGCCTGATTATATAATTCTTTGACCTTTTTGTTTTTCTCTTTTAAAAACCGAATATATATATATTATCTCACTTCTTTCTATCTATCTTCGTCATTACATTCTTTTTCCTTATTTTATGAATCAAATCTAACAATATAACAACTCAATCTATATTCTTGTCACCTTAATCCCTATTCTAAAGTTTAGTTGCACACCTATGCTAACACTCATTTTCTAATTTAACCGTAACACAACTGTATGGATTATTACAATATTTAAATAAATGAAGATTCGAGAGGTCCAAACCTCTCCGTAAACTTTTGTTTGACCACTTAAGAAAGTGAAAATTATCTCACGTTAGCCATAAAATGTGAAAATCCCTTCACATTGCTAGCTAAGTTTAGATGCTCTTGCATTAGACTCCCGGGGAAGAAACAAATTATTTATCAAACTTTCAGGACTTACTCCATACTTCTGTAATTTTGTTGTTGTCAACCAACTGGCATCCTCCATTGGTTGTCCCTTTCATTTGACTAGATACTAAAAATAAATCTGTCCTCTGGTTTTTTTTTTATACTCTTTTCTTTAGAACAAATTCTACCTCTTTCTTGACATTCTTTGGCATTTGGTCTTTCCAATTTTAAGTTTGGTTTTCCTCTACTGTAGAATCTTCTTACAACTCCTCCTATGTTCCTCTGTATGGGTACAAATCTGCAACATTAAAAATGGGTGATATTCCAATCCCTTCTGGAAATTCTATTTCATATGTACTTGAAGAAAATTTCGTCAAACATTTACATGGTCATATCTTCTTCATCTTTAATTTATTGTAAGTTTTAACAGGAAATCATTCTTTTCTCAGATAGACCATGACTAGATCTGCTACTTGGAATTCCTTTTCTTTCCTCCTCATATAAACTCCCTATTTTTATTTGCCACTTCTTTCATGCAATCTATTTTTAACATATTCCTCTAGTTTTTGCATTTTCTCTGAAAATTATTCAGCCTTTTCACTTCTTATCTCTTTTTTGCCCAAATTCCTGAGCTCATACACACCTCTTGGATTCATCCCAAAAATAATTTGGAATGCACTTATCCTAGTACTCCGATTTGGAGTATCGTTATAAGAAAACTTAGCCTGAGCAAGTGCTAAATCCCACTGCTTAGGATTTTTATACACTAAACTTCTCAATATATTTCCCAGGCTTTTGTTTACTACCTCTGTCTGCCCATCCATTTGAGGGTGATATGCTAATCTAAAACTAAGTTTGGTACCTAGTTTCTTCCAAAGAGTTCTCTAGAAATGCCCAACAAATTTTGTATCCCTATCAGACACAATACTTATAGGCAATCCATGTAATCTTACAACTTCTGAGAAAATAGATTAGCAATATGTGTTGCATCACTAGTATTTTTGCAAGCAATGAAATGAGATATTTTAGAAAATCTATCCACCACAACATAAATGGAGTCATTTCCTCTTTGAGTTTTTGGCAAACCCAAAACAAAATCCATACTAATTGAATCCGATGGTCGGTTTGGTATTGGTAATGGCTGGTACAATCCTGTATTTTGGCTTCTCCCCTTAGCATGCTGACAGATCCTGCATTTCTCAGCAAATTTCTTAACATTAGTCTGCATCTTTGGCCAGTAATAAAAATCATTTACTGAGAAATTTTTTTGTCTTGTCCAAAGTGTCCAGACAAGCCTCAACTATGTTTCTCTTTAATTATGTTTACCCTCATAGAACACTTGGGTATATACAATTTGTTAATTTTGAATAGAAAAACTCCTTGGATAAGATAATTGAACCACTGGCTTCTTTTATGAACTACTGGATTTTGTACAGCTGCATAAATATATTTAAATTCTACATCATCTTTATGCATATCAACCATTTCTTCAAATCCCACAACACCAATTTTTAATTCTTGTATAATGAGATTTACCCTGCTCAAAACATCAACAAATTTATTCAACTTACCACTTGTATGCTTAGTTACAAAGGTAAAAATCTATAAAAAATCTACCCACTTGGCATCCTTCTGGTTCAATCTTGGCTGGTTGTTTATAAAATTTAATGCATGATTGTCAGAATACAATACAAACTCTTTGTGTAGCGAATAATGTATCCATTTTTTTAAAGCTTGCACAATAACATACAATTATTTATCATAAGAGGAATATTTATTATTAGCTTCATTCAATTTCTCACTGAAATATGCTATTGGTCTCTGTTCCTGGCTTAAAACTGCTCCAATTGAAACTCCACTAGCATCCGTGTCAACTTGAATTTTTTTTCAAAATCAGGCAAAGCTAAAAATGGTTTTTCTGTAATTTTCTTCTTCAGTAACTTAAAATTTCAGTTTGCTACTTCTATCCACTTAAATGGATGATTTTTCTCTTTGATTGTTTCAATAATTAGTGCACAAATCTGATTAAAACTTCTAATAAATTTTCTATAAAAGCTTGCAAGACCGTGAAAGCTTCTCACCTCAAATATGTTCCTTGGAGTTGGCCAATTCACAATTGCTTGTACTTTCTCTGGATCCATTTTCAGACATTCTTTAGAAACTACAAACCCCAAATAAACTAACTCTTCTTTCATAAAACTACATTTGTTTATATTTATTAGCAGTTTATCTTTCTGCAAAGTTTTTAGAACCAACTTAAGATGTTCTAAATGCTCTTCTTTACTTCGACTGAAAATTAAAATATCATGAAGATAAAAAATTACAAACTTTCCTACATATTCTTTGAATACTTCATTCATCAATCTCATGAATGTGCTAGGTGCATTAGTGATTCCAAAAGGCATCACTAACCACTCATATAGATTGCTGTTTGTTTTGAAAGCAGTCTTCCACTCATCCCCTTCTCTAATTCTTATCTAAGGATAACCACTCTTGAAATCTATCTTAGTAAAATATCTTGATTCACTCAAACAATCCATCAAATCATCCAATAGTGCTAAAGGAAAATGATACTTGATGGTGATTTTATTTATGGCTCTGGAATATGTGCACATGCACCATTCTCCTCCTTCCTTTGGACCGAGTACTGTTGGTGTTACACCATTTTTTTGGTCATCTAACCTATTATCATTAGATGAACCCAAGTACACCATGTAAGACTAATTTTACCCTAAGTAAATTTGCTTTCACCACGTGAAATAACATTTGTTCATATTTCCTGGTCATATTTAACCCAAAATAAGGAAATTAATTAAATAAACCATTATTTATTTGATTATTTCCTAGGAAAAAGTTATTTAAATCATTATTTAAATAATATTCCTAGTTAAATTTGACTAAATAATTTTTAAATAATTAAATAAATCATTATTTATTTAATTATATTCCCACCATCTCCCTGAAATAATAAATAAATCATTTATTTATTTATTGTTTATAAATAAAGGAATTGACCCAAATCAAAAGACCTTTTCCCTCCAACAAATATAATAAAATATTCCTAAAGGGTGGTTCTAGAATTTGATTAATAATATTTTATTCATACACCAAGTTCTAGATAACACTAATATTTTGTTATAAATAGAAGGGTTTTCCCCATTCATTAGTCGCCTCCATTGCATTAGATCTCTCTGGATCTATACTAGGTCACATTCTCCATTTTTGCCTTGTGAGCTCCCATTGAGTTCTATGTTTGTCTGGCTTTTCTACAACAACAAGAGAGAGGAATTTTATATTTGAAATGCTGAGGACTTTCAAGAACCCATCCCATTGAGGAGAATCGGAAAACACCTTTCTTGTTTTCCTCTCAAGTGCACCCTTTTAATATAATATAAAAATTCTTTCAAATACATTATTCTTGTCTTGTCTATTGGATGCATGGAGCAACATTTTACTTTATCTGCTTAATGTCTTTTATGCTTAGATATGCATTTGTGCAGCATTATTTGGATCACCTAATTGCAGATTTAAAGATATTTGGCAGCCATAATCAATGTTAGTGCTATTTTTTATGCGTAGCTAAACTGATCTTTTACGACGGAAGATTCATACTAACAATCGGCGACTCCACACGCGTTTTCTTTTGCGACCGCTATCGTTTTATATTTTCCTGCATATCTAGCTATTTCAGACCCTAGGGTTTCTCTTCCATTTTCTGTTTTTCCTATTTTTATGGTTCTTTCCACCTCTGAAAGCCTCAAACATTAAAATTTTTAACTTTCGTGTGTTTCTGGCCCTATTGCACAGGTGATAGACATCAGCCGCAGCTGAGATGACAACTTTTTCTGAAATTTGCTGCCGAGAGACCCAGATCTGCAGGTCACACTTATCGGCCCAAAAATTGTGACTTGGCCTTGAGGTTTCACTTTACTGCCCCAAACCTGCGACCTGGACTGAAAACAGGTCAGAACCTGCGACCTGCACTTTTTTCTACAAGTTTCCAACACTTTTTCTGGGTTTGTCTGAAGGTTCTCTCAGGGTTTTCCAGCCTCTGTCTCTACCCGTTTCAACCTGTTTCTGATCTGTTTCACTCAACTAAGTGGGAATCTTGCCCCTTAGGGCTCTAGTACCCTCAAATTTTTGTGGGAGAGTTTTTACTGTTTCAGAAGTCTGAATTTCCAAAGTTTCAGCCTTATTTCTTTCAGATCGGATACCTCCTTTTCAAATCCCTTTAGATCATCTCTTCTCCCTTTCAAATCACCTCATATATCTTTGTGTGGGTTCATTTCTAGGTCCGCCTCCTTGTCCCTACTATTTTTAGCTGATCCCCTCCTTTTTAGCAGCAACCTTGCCTCTGCCTCTTTGTTGTTCTTTGCACCTCTTTTCAGTAGATTTCTCCTTTAGATCCCCGTCCCTCCCGACCTTAGATCTATTGGCCTCTTTTTCGCGTGCTTTGCTTAGTTTTTTCCCTCTTATAGACTATTTTTGAGAGACCCGCCTTCTTGGGTTAGATTGATGCATTGTTAGCTGTTATTTTTCTATTCTTTGAGTCTTATTTACTGCAGATTTATTTTCAGTTACGCAGCACACTTTTTCTTTTGCTCTCAAAACATCTGGGTTTAAACAAATTAAAATTAACGCACGCCACACACTGACCCTAAGAGAAGAAGAGCCTGGTCATCACTGCCTAGAAAAGACTTTAAAATCAATTGTTACTACACCTCTCTGCCCTTGACCTCACTTGATTTTTTCCCTCCCTGCTCTTGTCGGTTTTTCTTCTTCCCATCATCATTGCACCCCCAAGGCGCTTCTCCCGGAGACTTCTTGGCCTTCATCCTTAGTTTACGGGTGGTCGACTTCCTCTTTCCCATTGTCATTAAGTAAGTCCTCCCTCGAGTCTGCACTCCGACTCTTCTTCTGATTGTTCAGGTTCTCCCCCTACTCCTAGTTCTCACCGTGTTACCTTCACCATGTCTAGTTTAGGGCCTAGCACCAGTGGCAACCCCATTTCTACTGCTGGGTATGTTTCCAGTGGAACCACTATGGGACCTAGCCCAACTACCCCATTTCTCCCTTATATGGCTGGCCTGAGTCTCCCTGACTTCAATCAGCTGATCAATGATCCTATCTGCCACGATGTTAGTTGGCCTGCTATGCCAACCATGCTCCCCTCTAACATTTCCAAGTTTGAAGGCCTTGCTAGTGAAGATCCCTCCAACCATATCCGATCTTTCTATATGTGGTGTTCATCCAATTCCATTAATGATGACTCCATTCATCCTAGATTGTTCCAACACACACTTACTGGCGAAGCTTCTAAATGGTATGTTGAACAAGCCACCTGCTCCCATACCACTTTTGTGACCATTTCCCACACCTTTTTATCTTATTTCTAGCTCCCACTCTGATACGAAATTGGTACCGAAATTTTAACTTCTTTCCGTCAATCCTCTTCGACCCGCCTTTCCACTCATCTCCAGGAATGGCGGCGAAGAAGAAGCTTATGTCGCGCTTTTCCCTTTGAATATCGGGTTTATATGGAATAGTTCCTTCGTTCTCTCTTACCTCCCATTGGCAAAGATGTCACCTCCCATTTCCCTCAAACCAAAGAAGCCGCCCTCCAAATAGCCTTGAAATATGACCTTATTTACGCTCAATCTGGTTATGTTTATATTGTCCTTCCTGACCTCGACAATCCCTATGGCCCTAATGCCTTGAGGGCATCTCACTCTGCCGACGGTATTGTTGGAGCTATGACACATACCCCTGCTCAACCTCTTCTGGGCTATGGTTTCCCTTCAGGAGGGGCCTGCCCCTCTGGCACTTTTCCCCCTCTAGGTAGCATGTATCTAGGATACGGCATGCCTCCTCCTTTTGCCCACACTCCTGCTTACCTCAATGTTGCCCATCCTACCACTTATCCGTACCCACAGCCTAGTGTCCCAGCTCCTCCAGCATTTGGACCTCCCCTCCCTTGCCTTCTCCACCCCCGCAACCGCACTTAATACCCCCTCCAGGGCAAGTATTTTCGCAACAGGGGGAAACTAATCTTCTTCCTTCTCAAAGAAAGAGGAAAGGCAATCAATCTGCTTCTGGTAATCATGGATCCAATCCTTCAAGTATTGATTCTACCACTGCCAACCAGCCACATGGCTCTCAGCCCAAGCCGGACAGACCACTTCACACCAATAAGCCCTGTTCGTGTTGCGGTGCTTATGGTCATTACACTCACGATTGTCCATTGTTACCAAAAATGTGGCAGATGTGGGATTCTTAGGCCACTGTGTAGGGACAAAACTCCTCCCCTACTATCCCCCCCAATACGGCTACTTCTCAACTCGCTATGTTTACCAATCCTTTCCCTCAACAAGGATTCGTGGCTACTCAACCACCTCATGCCCCGGTAACCACTCAACCTTTCCCTTCTGGTTCCTCTGATTACCAGATTCTCATGATGGCCTCTGACCAAACTCTCACCGTCGACCTTAACCTTCAAATTCGGTCTCGTCAGTACACCACACCTCTCGTTCCATCTGTCTCTGAGTCCCCATCTTCAAGTCCTACAAAGCCTCTGTCGACACCCAATGGTCCCTTAAAAATCCCTCCGCCTAAAGCTAAGGTTCATACCAAAATTCATAAGGGTCCATGATGCCGAAATGATGCCTCTGGTCAGTTTTCCCATTCATACAGCATTGTAGATGATCTGGCACAATCACCTACTGCCATTTCAACACTGGAACTCCTCCAGTCGTCTCCTTCTCAAAGGAAGGCTCTACTATCTGCTATGGGTGCTGTAGATCCTGCTGATGACCAACTAATTGTTTTTGATGCCCATCATTCAGACCATCCCCCCCTTCCTTCTTTTGTTTCTTTCCAAATCCCAGTCAAAATCTGAAATTCCAATGTCGCTCGGTGTATTATTGATAAGGGGGCATCTACCTGTGTGATGTCCACTTCAGTTTGGAAACAACTCGGATCTCCTAAGCTGGCCCCTTCCACTATCACCCTTCGTGCATGAGATGGCCATGCCCCCCAGCCCATTGGCCTATTCTGTAACTGTCTTATCACCCTTGCAGGCAAGATTGTTTGTGTCAACGTTGAAGTTATCGACGCTCCTCTTGACTATAACATTCTTTTGGGGCGTAGTTACACCTATGCCATGTCTGTCATCCCATCCGCAGTCCATCGCAAGATGTTTTTCCCTCATAATGGCAAGATTGTCACCATTGACCAGTTGACGTACCATGATCCAAAATCTGAGGCCTCCCCTGAGTCCACCATCTCTACTGTCACCAACAAGAAAATTGTTGATTCTTTGACCACTGTTTCCCCTGGCGTCTACAAAGATTCCTCATTTCTTGGAACTTTCCCAAGTCCTCCACCTCCTCCTGTCTCTGATCCCAGCTTGGTGAATTTTTGCATGATGCAATCATCTTGGGCTAACCTTGCATAGCCCACTTTGACTAGTAAGCAACCACACCCTCACCCAACCCCACCAGCTCCTGGACCTTCGCCCCCACTAGCCAACCTTCTTCCTTCATAATCTCCTCGCCTGACTATTCCTCATGCACCTCTCTACTCTCCTATGTCGATTCCACCTGAGAACAACCCCCTTGGCCCCATTCCTCCTGGCCATTTCCCTGCTGGTCAGATTCCTTTCCTTGCTCCCCCTCTTAGAGCTCATTCCATCCCTATCTTGGCCACCCTATCCCTCCCCAAATTGAACTTGGGTATACCCATCTAGTACCTAGACCCCCCAGCCACTACCCTGCCTGGTCAACCCAAACCTTATCTTGCTTTGACCCCAGTTCAACCGATACCCATGGCTTCTCCCACTGTGCTAGTACCTCAGTCCCCTCATCAGGAACCACATCCTGTTGCGACCATGTCGGGTAACAAAAGCAAAGCTCACAGGGGGGCATCAAAGGAAAAGGTTGCCCCAACAACCTCTTCCCCTCCTCGACCTCCAAAGCATCCCATCCAGTGTGCCTTGTGCGATGTTGTCGGCCACGCTACCCATTCCTGTCCTGAATTACCACATCTCAAAACCATGGTCAATGAAACATTTCGGAAATCCGATATTCCTGAGGTCTATGTCACCATACCTGATTCCCTTCGGAAACTTAAACACTTGCACACCAATCACCCTTGTTCTCTGTGCGATTTCCATGGACATTATAGCCATCTTTGCCCCTGCCTTGACAAGTATCGTGCTTCTTTAGCTGCATACCGCCAATTCGAAGCCGTACTTACCCGTAATCCTTCTTCACTAATAGAAAATCACCTGTCTACCCTGATTACCATTTCTCATTTTGATACTGAAATGACCGAATCTTTAGCCACTATTTCCTACCTTTCCTGATCATCATGTTTCTCGACAACCGACCCCTCAGTGCCTTCACCCGATGTTCTGCCTACCCACTCATCTGCTTGCTCCATTGTCACCCATCATGCCAACACGCATGTGAACCTTTCCCCTCAAAATCAGGTGTCTCATATTTCTACCTGCTCAGATCCTCCTATTCCACCCACTCTTCCCATCTTTCAATCCGATGAAGACATCATGGAAGGCATGACCGAAATTGATTTTCCGTGGGACGATATGCACCATCGTGCATACTTCCTCCCACCCTAATCCCATGACCAATATGCTCTCGAATCTAAATACTTAATTCTCGATAAAGTTGATTGGTTCAAAAACCCCATCCCTACACCTGACACTTTCGAAGACGGCAATATGGCTAATATCTCTCCTACCATCAAAATCGACATTTTTGTCAAACCAGGTATCGAGTGTGAAATCCCTTCCCTTCACTTGGCCGTTGAACTTCTCCCTGATACCCAACCTCTAGAATAATGACATATCATGCTCGAGTGTGCCTCTGAAGACTGTCTTGTTGCATTACAAAATCCTGAAGTGACCAAAAAATGCACCAAATCTCAGTATGACCGAAAATTCCACCCTCGTACCTTTCATGAAGGTGACCTTGTTCTAGTATATGACCAGGCCCACGATGCCCTCGGTCATCGGAAGTTTGACTCATTATGTCTAGGTCCTTACATTATTAGTAAATACCTTGGTAAGGGGGCATATATTTTAGAGAACTTTGAAGGCCACATCCTTCCTAATCCTCGCAATGCACTCTATCTTAAGAGATATTACCCTTAGCATTTCCCATTTGAAATGCATGTTTTATTTTTTTTATATAGGCAGCATCTGTTTATTTTCGCATTTCGCTACTTCACTAGGACACCTGTTGTCCACGAAGCATTACTTCACCTCTCCTCAAAATCGGATTTTCTCACTTACAACACATTTCATTGGGGGCACCACTTTGCCTCTATACTCATTCCTGTTCGTGTCAATTTCCGTCATGAGATACCATTTTGTACTCATGTTTTTTATGGTCCCCTTTGGATCATTCCCCATTTCATTATCATCATTACTGTCCGTCTGTTCGTCGCTCTACTATTTTCTCTCGCGCCTTAGTTGGGGATTCCTTATTGCCTCACCTATGGCAGACCTCCTTCTGTCGACGTCAACTCATTTAATCCAGAAGCAAGGTCTAGAGGGCAGTGTACCTTGGTTCGAGCTCCTTTCAGCATGATTTTGATTGGTATATTTGATGGTCCGGTGATGCAGCAGCAGCTATTGGTGATTCCCGGGTGTGTGTGAGATGTCTCAACCCTCATGAGGAGGTGGCCCTGCAGGTAGCCCCCCACATGCCCGGATGACTTCTTCATTTCAGCCCTAGATGCAGCTCCTCCTATTTGATGATATTGGCCTCAACCGCTTGCAGCGCCTCTTCGATTTGCATGTATCAATCAGATCTTGCGAGCCCTTCCCCGTGTGTAGGGGGGATTTGCGTGTATTTGTATCTCATGTACTAAAATATTATTATATAAGTCCTGACGATTATTCCAGGAACCGCATGTATGTGGAATTCATCATTTTATTTTTCTAGCTCCTATTTATGCCAGCATATTCTTCATAGTTTGGTTCCTTGTTTACTGGACTTCCTATTCTTTGTACTTTGTCTCGACGGGCATAGGTATTCCTCCCCCGCCGCCTTTAGCATAGGTACCACTTCATAAACTAGAGACTTGTTGCACCTGTAAGTCTCATCTCCTCAGGGTCTAGTCCTCTAGCACATTAGACTACGTTACATTTCCCTCTCTCACTTCACTCTTGATGTCTAGTGATTAAGTTCTTACAACGTACTTCGGTCATACGATTTTCTCCTAACACTCGTACATTGGGGGGCAATCTGTTACACCATTTTTTTGGTCATCTAACCTATTATCATTAGATGAACCCAAGTACACCATGTAAGACAAATTTTACCCTAAGTAAAATTTCTTTAGCCACATGAAATAACATTTGTTCATATTTCCTGGTCATATTTAATCCAAAATAAGGAAATTAATTAAATACATCATTATTTATTTGATTATTTCCTAGGAATAAGTTATTTAAATCATTATTTAAATAATATTCCTAGTTAAATTTGACTAAATCATTTTTAAATAATTAAATAAATCATTATTTATTTAATTATATTCCCACCATCTCCCTGAAATAATAAGTAAATCATTTATTTATTTATTGTTTATAAATAAAGGAATTGACCCAAGTCAAAATACCTTTTCCCTCCAACAAATATAATAAAATATTCTTAAAGGGTGGTTCTAGAATTTGATTAATAATATTTTATTCATACACCAAGTTCTAGATAACCCTAATATTTTGTTATAAATAGAAGGGTTTTCCCCATTCATTAGTCACCTCCATTGCATTAGATCACTCTGGATCTATACTAGGTCACATTCTCCATTTTTTCCTTGTGAGCTCCCATTGAGTTCTATGTTTGTATGGGTTTTTTACAACAACAAGAGAGAGGAATTTTAGATCTGAAATGCTGAGGACTTTCAAGAACCCATCCCATTGAGGAGAACCGAAAAACACCTTTCTTGTTTTCCCCTCAGGTGCCCCCTTTTAATATAATATAAAATTTCTTTCAAATACATTGTTCTTGTCTTGTCTATTGGATGCATGGAGCCACATTTTACTTTATCTGCTTAATGTATTTTATGCTTAGATCTGGATTTGTGGAACATTATTTGGATCACCTAATTTCATATTTAAAGATATTTGGCATCCATAATCGATGTTAGGGCTATTTGTTATGCGTAGCTAAAGTGATATTTTACGACGAAAGATTCATACTAACAGTTGGTACAACACATGGACTAAGGCTTTCTCTTACCAACCCTTTATCCATCAATTCCTACACTTGTCTTCCAACTTCTGCATTTTCTTGAGGGATTAATCTATATGCTGGTTTATTTGGCAAACTTTCTCTAGGTATTAGATCAATGTGATTACTAATACTCCTTATTGGTTGTAATTTATTTGGCAACTCATCCAAAATAATATCAGAAAAGTCGTGCAATAGAGTTTTGATTTCTTTAGATAAATCATCTAATTTTGTGGAAGTTAAAATTACCTTAGGTTTCCCTATGACAACAAAATGCATTTTTTCATATTTTTCGATTTCTTGCAATAGCTCTTTTCCACTATTTCTTGATGTTCCATTATTAGCTTCATCCTTCAATGGTAGCAATTTGTGTTTAATTCCATCATTCTTCATGGTATAAGTGTTTCTTCTGCCTTCATGTATGGATTTCCGATCAAAATGCCAAGGTCTTCCAAACAATATGTGACATACATACATCGGCATTACATCACATAATATAACATCCTTGTAGGTGCCTATCTGGATCAGTATTATTATGAATATGAAGAAGAATATGACTATTGATAGTCATAGCAGAGGTTCGAGAAGAAGCTTCAAAGTGAAGAAAGATGATGCCAAAGAAAATGGAATATGGAGACAGATGAGTGATGAAAAATATGAGAGAGAGAGAAAGCTGAGATAAATTTCCAACTTGCATTATTGATGGATATGTTGCGGAGAAATAAGGTAAACCAGAGAGATGGTTGGACTATGAGAAAGAAAGTGAAATGGCATAGGCTACAAGAGAAGAGAAAGTAGCAGGTGAATATGTAGCTAATAGAAGAGCTGAGGAAGCTTGAGCAGATTATAGATGTTCAATTGAGGATGGATAAGCTCAAAGGAGTGGAGCTACAACAAAACAAATTTTCTGGAGAAGAACAAGTTTCTTTTGAACTTGAAGATGGAGCAATGATGTCTGAAACATCAATTGAGGCTATCGAGTGTTATGATTTTGAAATTAAAAATTTTTTTATGGTTGCAGGTGTAATACATGATGATGGAAAATCTTTGGCTATTGTAAAAGAAGAGGAAGAAGACATAAAAAATCCAAATTCTCTTTTAAAGAAGAAAGATGATACAGTTAGGTGTCATGGAGAAATTCATACACAATTGAAGGAATATAGTGCTTTTCAACATACTACTAGAGCTATAAGAAGAGGTAGTTTGGCTTATATTGGTAGCCAAAAGCAAGAAAAAGAAGTTTACTTTTGTAAACCTGAGCATGGTTGTTTTAACAAAGGAAAAAGACAAGCATTTGAAACTGCCATGGAGGAGAAAGGGCTTGAGAACATGCTTACTGAAAGTAAAAATGAAGAACAAAGTAAGTTCTCTGAAGAAAAAGTTTGGATTCCAATATCTCAGGAAAGAAAACAGAAAGAAAATTATGTTATGAAGAAGAATGAGACAGAGATGTGTTGCATTGGAAATCTAGCTGAAGATTTCATCTCCAAGGGAGATAATATTGCACAAAGACAACTAGTGGAAGTTGTTAATGAAGTAGACAAAGAGAAGTTGATTGTCAACGGAAGCCAAAAAGAAGAAAATATGTTGGAAATTGTTATGAGAAAGGCTAGAGATGACTTCATACTTTTAAGGTGCAAGGAAGAGATTAGAGTGCTAGAAGAATTACTGAGAGAGCCTAAAAGTGAAGAAGAAATTATAGCCAAGGAAGAATGGATGTTTATAACATCTAAGGAGAATGAGAAGAGTTTGAATTTCCAAGTTAATGATGTGTTTGTAGGTGATGAAGAAGATAAAAATGAGGCTGTAATAAAGGAGATGGAGGACATCTTATATTTTGAAGGTAAGATCGGAGTCCAAAGGAAGTATGAGGATTAACAAGTTTTTGTTTTCAAAGACAATAAGTATGAAAGAGAATGAAATTGTAATCAGTAGCTCAAAGAAAATGTTGACATAGGCAAAAAAGATCTCATGCAATGTAATATTGTTGGGGTATGTAACAATGTTAATTATGTCATGGAAAAGCAAGGAATAAGACATTCAAATGACTTATGCATTTTTGAAATAGGTGGAGAAGAAAAGGAAGGCAGGAAGAGTTCTAAAACTCTTACATAAAGAAAATAACAACTGCAACAAAGTAATTTGGACAGAGAAATAGAAAATTTTATGAAGCTTGTGAGGAAGAAACATAAGGAAAGGAGCTATGTAAGAAGAAGACAAACAACTAGTTGGATGAAAGGCTGGACTGTAACAAAAATTGAAGGAAAATTCAATGGAGTGTTAGAAACGAAGGTGTGGAAACCAAGAAAATAAAGAAAAGGTAGAAGAATACATGGCCAACAGTTAAAAGGAGCAAGGAAATCACTGAAGAATAAAGTTTGGGATCCAGGAGGACAAATATTAAAGACACATGATCTGGAGATCATGATTATTTTCTACCTTGGGAGTCTGATGCAGGAGCATCATGGTTCTGAAAAATTTGTACATTTAGTAGAATCTAGGGGGTCTTACGTTTTTAAAAAGAGTTGATTTCCTAAGTATTTAATTAATGTAATTTTCAATGTTTTGAGTGATTTTATGTGAGACATTTAGAATATGATTTAATTAAATATTGAGAAGCATATTTTTAAATTTTCTAGAATGTAGGATAACATAAGTGATTGATGAGTGATTACCGTGGATTGAGATATTTTGAAATATTATAAACCTTAGATTAGAAAGTAGTTCATGATTTTGTGGATTTGAAGAGGATACTTAGGATTTAGTTGAATGTTGAGATCCTCAAGGGATAAAGAAGAGATTTTAGGGATTAATTGAGGTCTTAGAGGATTCTTAGAAATTAGTTGAGAGGATTGAGGATCTGAACTAGAATTGGTTACAAAAGCTTTTGTATATATTTTTAAAGCCTCAAAGGCACAAACAGGAAAAAAGAGAGATATATTCTTAGAGAGAAAAAATTAATTGTAAGCCTACAAACATAGAGAGAGGAAGAGAAAAGGGCCATGTAAAATGTGCATCAGGCCAAAGCTAGATCATAAACATATTTTTATTCTATTTGTACAATTTATTTGTTTAATGAGAAATCGAATTTCGTTTTGACTGTGTGTCATTTCTGTTATGTTCTGAGTGATCAATAATAGAAAGAATTCAATATTAGTGTAATAATTCCATATAACAAATTATATATGAATGAATAAGTCTTAATGTGTGATGAAAGACTTAATGGCTGGGTAGAATCTGTAAGATTCCAATCTAGGAGCTAATTAGCTATGAATGAAGCTAATGGGAGCGAATGTGTGCAGATAAAATTATGTGCAGGTTGAAAGGAATAAAACATGAATTCTGGATTTAAATAGTATGAAAAGGTGTACATCAAGTGTGATAATTCTAGATAAGATTCAATAACAAGAACAGGCTCAGGAGAGATTAGTGTTAAAGAATAATGAACAAGCTCAAGAGGAGTGGTGTGGAGGAAACGAAGATGTAAAGTGGTGACAGTAGAAAGAAGAGAAATCAACTAAGGTATAAAACACTTAGAATATTTCCAAAGAAGGTGATTCAATGATGAGGATCGAATCACATAATTAAAGTTTTTAGATTTAATTTCAGAGATCACATTGAAAGGTAGGTGATTTAAGTTGCGATGCGATAAGTTGATAAAGTTGGAAAGTGGATGTGTATCGAGCGGAGAATGAAAGCGCAGATCACAAATTGGAAATTATAGTATTTATGTGTTGAGGACTTCGCAATTTATACAAAATAACTTGTGATGCGGTAAGGATTGAAATTTACGATGCGATAAAGGGAAGAGCCACGTGTCGGTCCAGCGCTCTAGCACATATTGCACATTGGTGGGTTTAGAGTTTAGCATTAAGACATCAGAAGGTAAAGTATTTTGGTTGCGATGCGATGAGGACGGGAGATGGAAATGTGAGAAAGTATAGTGGGATCGTTAGATCTGGTGTATATATACAGTGGATATTACATCACAATTTTTCATTGGCATATTTATTGTTTATTTTTTAAAGGGATTCGCTATAAATTGCGAACTGTGAAGTGGAGAAACCTGCGAAGTGCGATGAAGCTTAAAGTTAAATAATGCGATCTGTTGTTGCACTAACGAATAGTTATGTGGGCCATAAACCACAGGGTCCGCAGGTTTATGTAGAGAAGTCGGCCATGATATAAAGGTAAAGTTTATGTATGAGCTTTAGAACCAAAGAACCACTTTTAAAATAAGCTTCCGCATGTGTATAAAATTTTAATGTTTATAAAGTGGGTTCTGTTGGTGAATTAAGAGTCTGAAGAATGAAGAAGGAGATATTTTGGATAAACCATATTGATGGGTGATTTATGGAGTAGCATTGAATCCATAATGGAAATGTGGGTAATCGTGGGGTTAATTCTGGTAACCCCGCATCTTTGGATATTTGTGGCCTTATGGTTGCATCAATTTTGAGCACATGATAAGATGTATTTAACCATATTTCTAATAATTGATTTCATGCTATTAATTTTACTAAGTGTCTTTGTTATTATCCTTGAAAAAAAGAATGTACCTTTCATTGAAAAAGTTACTACTCTCTACTATCCTTTTATAATATATCCACTCTCTATTATTTTCGGTGTCTCTTTTCTTCGGAAATATATATATATATATATATATTGATAGAGATGAAGACATTTTTCCTTTCCTTATATGCTTTTTGATGTGCTCTGAATCCTGATTAAGTATGCTTTCAGACTTATCTATATATATATGATACTAAATATTTCTATATAGCTTATATGATACTAAATATTTCTATATAGCTTTTAGTGTAGTAATTTCACATTTTTCCTTATTAGATTTTAGTTTTGTAGTTTCACATTCTACCTTATTAAAATAGTTAATTACTGATAAATTTTATTTATATTTTTTGTTTTTAGAGTTTTTTATAATAATTTTGTCTGCCCTTGCAGCCATGTTAATCCATTTGGATATATTAAATCTAACTCGGAAACAATGTTATATTGAGAACCGTTATAAAACCTAGCATTTACCTTGTAGTTCTTCACTTGGAATTTGAATGGTAGTAGATTATATTTATCTTCTCTATTTGACTACTGCAATGGAGTGGAAACTATGGCTCAACCGTTTTGAAATGTGTCTTTGACCACCTCTTCCTCTTGAAATGCTTATTGGGATCACTAATTGTTTTGTCTTTTTTATGCTAGTTTATTCTTATATTATATGCTACTACACTCTTTCTTGTATTTCTTCTCGTCCAAATCAATGTAAATATTATTTTTACTCAACTCATCCATCTTTAGAAGCCACATTTTTATTAAATATGGCTGAAAAATCCTCTAAGTTATTTCCCCACCACGTCGGGTTTTCCAAAAAATATCCATATCCAATGTTAGGTTAGCCTTGATAATTATAGATTTTTTAAATAACATCATAATACATCAATTTGTATGTTGATTCATTATTAACATTTTCATTAACATATATTTATTAAATAAGTATTTAAGAGATTTAATGTGTTTTTTTTCATCTATATTCTTCATTTAATTACAATTCTAAAATGCATATATGTTATATTTTACAAGATTTATTAAAATATATGTTAGTTGTTCAAAATAGAATTCACAACAAACTACTATATCTACTACTCGAACTATACGTGTAGCAATTGAGTACACTATTATATTAGAGAAATTATATAATTATTGAAAAAATAAACCTAAAAGTAAACTAGTTAATATCATGTTATTATTGATATTTTATATTATTTTTTAATATTTAAATCATCTTTAAAATTGATTTGTGTGTAAAATAATTTTATTACTTAAAAAACATTAAAAATATTAAACTTTTAATTAAAAATAATAAAATAGATATCGTCTTTTTTAAGGAAGGTATGAGAGAAATAGATTCTGAACAGTCACTGGAGTTGGATTGTCCTCTATTTATCTAAAATCTTATTCATGTTTTATTTTATGATAACATTTCTTTTTAAATGTATATATGACACTTTCTCGTTACTCAAATTAATGGACCTAAATCGGTTCTTTTTTTCAGAAACATGATACTATAAACTCTTTTACTTTGATGAACAATGGTTTTTTGAATGGACCGTTTTTCTGTTCCTATTTCGGCCAGTTTTTCCTAATAAGAGGAGGCCCAGGAACATTCACTAGGCATACATGTCACTCTTGGTGAATGGTAAAAATTGGTAAACAAATTGCAATTATTTTTGAAATGGTTGAACCTCTTATGAGGGGTTCTATTTTGAGGCCAAGAAAAAAAGAATGCTTCAATGCATGTGTAATGTAACTCTTTATTTTCTCAATAAAAAGTTCAATTTTTTTCTAGAAAAAAATAAATAATGATAGATATCAAATTTTCCAAAATAAATTACAATCTTATTAAATGAATATGAGCGAAATGATATAAACTTTATGTTTCCTATCTTTACATTTTTAATGAAGTGTGAATCACGTCATACAACATTCTTCAACTTGAATATTGTTATACATCAGTCTTAAACTTGATTATTGTTATGATATGAAGTGTTGTAATTCCAGGAATAATGAAAAGGTACCATGCGCTTGGGACCTATGCAGTAAAATACAGTGTTGGTATGCAGGTGTGGAACATGGGACTCCCACATAAGGTGACCATTTTGATTTGGCTCATATGGTGTATTCATAATCTGATATGGGAGAATCTCACAAAAAGAGGCTAGTATGGACTGGGGATTTTGTAATATTCCTAATTTAGCTTTTATCTAATTAAAATATTAAATTGTGTCTTCCTTAATTAATAGATGAATAAGAGGGTAGAGGGGCTCATAGCTCCCTTTAGTAGGAATAAAAACACTTCTTAATATGAATGAGGATCAATGCATCTATATAGGGTCAATTTGAATAGACCACTCCTTCGTGTGAATGTGGGTGAGTGCATGTGGATGGGGTCAATTTGACCAAATCAACAACGTAGTCATAGAGGTAGTGGAGACGATGGAGGACATCCCAGTCATAATGGAGGTTAGTGGCCAAGAGAGTAACATCATTATTGCATGGGACCAAGGGTGTGAGGGTTACAAAAGTATAAGAAAAGTGCGAGGGAATCCAGGGAGATAATTTAAGATTATTATTATTTTCTTGTCGTTCAGGACTTGAGCATGATTGGGCTATTTAGCCGATTCTGTAGTGTTGATTAGCACGAGGGTGTCTCTGAGAGGATATTCCAACCTCATCCTCGGGGGACTTCAAGCGCCTACTTAAGAGAAGGATTTTTTTGTCCATGTGAGATGATCTCATCATCTAGCATTGAGGCCAATTGCAGACCCTCTAGTGCTGCATAGGCACTCAGTGACTTATGCAGTCCAGTAGTAGAGTTCATGAGAAGAGGGTGAAATTACATAAAATATGTTCTTACAATTCATTGAAGGGATCAAGCCTTCAATATTTGGGCTTGGGAGTACTTGCAACTATTCTATCTTTCAGTTCAACCCATTGTTTTGCATACCCAATAGTTGTTCATTGTAAACCCTAGGAGGGTGATTTTCCAAGGTCATTCAATCCTGAAATCCTATTTGGGTTATTCTAGGTTTTTGCCATAGAGTCCAGATTTTAAATCCTAGATTTTTCTGAGCATCAAAGCATCCTCACCTACGAAGTCCTATTCACCCAACAACAAAATTTCCAGCAGGGCAGCATAGGTGAAGAGCTCCAGCAGTGCAATAGAGAGTAGTGTTCTTAGAGGGAGAGATTGAGTTTATTCCAGCTGCTTTTTCTGGCTTGGGTGCTATCAATTTTGAAGCGTTGTTGTATTTTTTTCACGTCCATATTAATAAAATGGCTTAGTTGTTCTATCTATTTTTATGGTGTCTTCATTTTATTTCCATATTGTTGTAGTTTCCAATTTATTGTGTTTTGTATTACTGTCTTCTTCTATTTGGAATATTACAGTGGTATCAGAGCTCATAGACTTGGCTAAGCCTGTGGAACAACTGGTCTATGACACCCGAATATAGAGAATACATTACGGACTGGACAAGGAGACACAAAAATAGAGAACGCAAAAATTTGCTGGAATAAAATGTGAATGTTTTGTGTTAGATGTTTCGAGCAAATGAATATGAATATCGAAAATCCGAGACATGGCTTTTGTGAAGAATAGACCAATTTTGTTTCTCCATGAGAATATTTTCCCAATTCGATCAGGATTGAGAGAAACATAAGGTTCTCGAAGAGATAAAAAAATTGAAAACGCAGAAATCTGTGGGATAAAAGTGACGGTTTTTCACTGGATGTGTCCGCAAAATGAAGATGAATCTTGCAAATCTGAGACATGGGTTTTGTGACAAATGGACCAATTATATTTCCTCATAAATTTTTCTAAATTTGGTCGGGATTGAGAGAAACAAAAGGTTCTCTGAATACAGTTTTCTTAGATTTGTTGTGGTGGCCATTTTTCAAATTCTTCCAATTGCAATACGAGATTCAACTTATTTCATAATTCACATCTGACAAAGAAAAATGTGTTCTAGTGCTAGACAATAAAGGGAGTCTCTAATGGCAGAAGAAGGTTATGGGAAGAATTTAGGCAATATCCTCCTCGAAACTATGCAGGATATTTCCAAAGAGATCAAGGAGATGAGAGTGGAGAGATAAAGGGAAACCCCAAGAGGGTTGCAAAGTTGAGGAAGTTTCGGTAATTCAGATCATTGGTATGAGCAACTAACAATGCAACAAGCTTCACAACACCCCATAATGCCTACCTTCCTAGCAGTAAGAAATGGGGCTAGAGGACCACAAGAGCAGGATGCTCTTACTGATTATTTTCTGGAATATGAATCTCAGTCTCAAAGATTCAAAGAACATCTAATTTTCCAGGAATTTTCTAGATTAAGGAAAATTGAAGACCTCGCCGCTGCAACGGAGGAAGAGGGTACATGCAAGGAAGTGACCTGTAGTGTACCGTGAGTACATTTTTTCTACCTACTTTTGATGGGTCGTCAAAGTGTACGACAAAGACTTCGGAGGAGATAGTTGAGCATACACTCATCGATGAAACACCACCCATTATTGAGGTATCCATTGATGGGGTATCTGGGGTGGTGAATGAGTTCTCTCATGATAGAAGTGCATCATAGGTTGATGAGGTTTCAGGAGATAATTCCACCATTATTGAAGAGCTTATAGGTACAGAGGCCTCTATGTTTATGATAAAGTTGTCGGATGTCAATCACATCCAGCTGACTAGTGAGAATGCCTTGCATATTGGAGTATCTATCATAGGAGAGTGTGCAACGATCCTTTGGGCTAGACCTTGAGGAGGCACTAGGATATACAAAGGTATTGGATGATGGTCGCACGCAATAGTGCCATTAGTTTCAGGTCAAAATTCTAGCTTTGATGGTGAAGGCCGTAACAATACAAGTGGCTATCCTACGACAGAATAAGGAGCTCGAGGGCATGAGAGCGGTTTTTGCCAAGTCAGTGGAAAAGTTGGTCAAAATTGGGGAACGATTGGACTCCCTAATGGTGTAGTTAGAGGTCACATTGGAGTGTCAGAGCACCCCCCCTTCAGGCATACATCGATAGGGTGCAGCACTCTCATGACGGAGGGACTATTCTATGTGCGGGGATTCTTACATTTAATTATTTTCTCGAGGTTGGATGGTGAGAGGTACTAAGTTGGTACCCTATGGAGTAGGCTAGGCATCTGATTATATTTGTGGCCACATTTCAGTAGAGTCAATGGATTACCATAGGGACACGAGGGCCAGATTAATGTTGGGATCCAGGTGTGATTTACCATCACATAATAGATTCAGTAGGTGATGGTAGA
Source organism: Pinus albicaulis (assembly GCA_034641835.2). NCBI lineage: Eukaryota > Viridiplantae > Streptophyta > Pinopsida > Pinales > Pinaceae > Pinus > Pinus albicaulis. The sequence continues at coordinate 1,483,396,799 of CM076581.1, forward strand.
AATTTTGCGATGGGTTTGATGTTTGGGTGCGCACACATTTTCAGATCTCTATCAGAGCCCCAAACATCCCTAGTGATGGGATCATTCGACAAGAGGTTACACCCTTTTCAGGAGCTATCTCAGCATAATGACTGTGCATGGAGTCACAGGGTGGTTAGCCTACTTTGGTAGGAGCTAGTTGGAGGAGGTGGCATCGGTAGGCCACTAGATATGGAAGTATGTAGGAAGGTGGTATCTCATGGTTATATGGTACAATTAAGCTATGGAAGATAGCAGCAATGGTGCCATTATCATTGGAATATGAGGATTCGGGCTGCTCCGATCCTTTAGAGCAGATGGGGAGATGTAGCCCACCTCATGGGGGGTTTACTAGCAGAGTGGTGGGTACTTTGGCCCATGTAGGGTACTATAAAGTAAAAGATGATATAGTCATTACCAATGGTATCCGGTGGTGTAAAGGGGCAGGCTGCAGCATACAGTGGATTGATGAGGAGTGCAGAGACACTTGGTGGTACGCAGTGACCTGTGATACAACGTAGTAGGCGCTTGGAGCATTGCCTGCAAGGGGACTTATGGAGAGAGGAATTACGTGTACCTTCGGATGCAGTTCACCCAGGATTGATGATGATATTGTAAAGCATCTCGAGACACTACATTTAGTAGAGATAGGGCTACGAGGGTGTTATCGGTAGATCCGAGGCAAAGAGAGTGTCATTCGGAGGATTAATCTTGAGCATTCAGGCATCAAGAAAGAGTTGAGGAGGAAGGGATGTTGCTTCATCTGCAAATAACCTTGGTGTCCTAATCACTCATGCTTGAGTGATGCAGATGATGTGGCAGAGGTAGAGCAGAGGGACATTCCTTCTATATGCAAGGATGAGGACTCTCCTTGACATGAGTTCATGGGGTCATATGAGGATACTTCAGGGGAGCATGAGCTGTCATGTGGAGTTGATGAAAGTAGGCCAGATTTGTCTTCCAGCGTACAGAGCGATACATTAGGGAAATTTTGAGGTCTAAAATGGGTCTCCTAAAGAAATTATAAAATAATAGTGGAAATAATAAAATAAGATTTGATGACATCATAAAATTTTAGAGGGAAAAAAGAAAAAAACTACTTTTTAAACTCATATTTTCAACTCATCTCCCAAATTTTTTATTCAAATTTTGAGCGGAAGTACTTGTTGGATGCAAAATTTAATTTCTCATCCAAGGAGTACCCATGTTTCATACTTTCAATGGAACGATCTACACAAAAAATGAGAAATACATGAACAATGTGATTGCATTCACATTTTTTCATTTATTTCTCATTTTTCGCATATAACGGTACATCAAAAGTATGCAACATGGGTAATCCTTGGAGTAGGAGTTAAATTTCTCATCCAACGAGTACTCTCGCTCGAAATTGGAGTAAAAAATTTGTGAGATAAGTTGAAAATAAGAGCTGAAAAAGTAGTCTTATTATTTATTTATTTTTTAATTGTTTTACCCTTTTATTTAAAAAATGGTGAATCATCCCCCATGTTTGAGATCATCATCCTCAATCCTATTGGTTCTTATAAATTTTATTTTGCTTGTACATTTTTCTTAGGAGGCCAATTTTAGACCTCAAAATTCCCCTAATGAGTTAGAGGACTCGAGATATGTTCAGGATGATGAGTCACTTGTGATGATTCACCCTAAGCAGAATATGGTGGAGGATGGGGAAACCGAGGAGGACGTTATGCAAATCATGCATGATAGCCCTTTGGTGGAGATCCATATAGAGGCTCACAGTGAGCCAGTGCTAGCTATGCAGCTAACCTTCGGGTCAGCCATGGAGGAGGAGCTATTGGAGATGGTGGTGCATCCATATTTGGGGCGACCCATTAATGAGGTGCCAATAGATGCATATGAAGTTAGCAGGACTACAGTACTTTCAGGGAGAAACACTCTCCAAGAGTACATCGATGGGTTTTTATATATACCTTTCCCACTTAAGCCTATTATAGAGAGAGGGGTATTCACTTTGAGGTAGTTCGCATTGACAGGTGGGATAGAGCAGCAGGAATTGAGTGTGAGTTGGCGAGCACACTCTAGACATGTTCTTTATGAAGATATCACCACATTAGATTCTTCGACCGGGATAGACTGGAGGGAGATCATGAGCTGGTATCGTATTGATGGTATGATCTTGTTAGTGAGGTGTAGAGTAGAGCAGGGACCCGTAGACATGACAGGTACTACATTTTACAGTTGGAAGTGGTGCACATGTCGAAAAATCTTTAGCATTCCATCTGACTTAAGGAGAGCAGGATAAACATTGGATTGAGTTAGGAGAGAGAGGTAATGAGTTGGTACGCAGTTGGTAGAGAAGCTTATATAGTTAGATCTACGATACAAGAGGGGCCATGGAGCATTGATACATGTTGGTGGTCTTCACATCATGAGGGAGTAGCTATAGCCAAATGTAGTGTGCAGTCCAAGCTAGGGGACTTGGGTGATGATCGACCCTCGTGGCATTAGGATCCGGGAGGATTGATTGATGATAGGTATGGTGAGAGATCCATTTGGGATCCTAACATTGAGGTGTCTGTTCCAGGTAGCCTGACACAGGGGTACAGCCTCACTGAGGAGTTTGTATGGGATCTGGGCATTGTTCTTAGTTGCATCGAGTCAACAGGGTGGCCCACATCCTTGCAGTTGCTTGAGGACAAGTAACGTTTTTACGGGGAGGACTGTAATATTCCTAATTTAGCTTTATCTAATTAGAAAATTAATTTTTTTCTTTCTTCATTAATAGATGAATAAGACGGTAGAGGGACCCATAAATCCCTTTAGTAGGAATAAAACCACTTCTTAATACGAATGGTGATCAATGCATCTAGATATGGTCAAGATGATTAAACCACTCCTTGGTTTGAATGTGGGTTAGTGCATGTGGATGGGTTCAATTTGACCAAATCAAAAACACACTCATTGAGGTATTGGAGACAATGGACGACATCGCAGTCATAATTGAGGTTAGTGGCCATGAGAGTGGCATCATTATTGTTTGGGGAAAAGGGTATGAGGGTTACATAAGTATAAGAAAAGGGTGAGGGAATCCAGGGAGATCGTTCTGAATTATTATTATTTTCTTGTCGTTCATGACTTGACCACACTTTAGTCATCTAGATGAGTCTGTAGTGATGTTGAGCATGAGGGTATCTCTGAGTGGAGATTCCAACCTCATACTCGAGGGACTTCGAGTGCCTACTGAGGAGAGGATTTTTCTTTTCCATGTGAGCTAATCTCATCATCCAGGATTGAGACCAGTTGTAGACCCTCTAGTGCTACACAATCAGTCAGTGACTTACACAATCCAGTAGCAGAGTTTATCAGAAGAGGGTGAAATTCCATAGCATTTATTCTTGGAATTCATAGAAGCGATCAAACCTTAAATAGTTGGGCTTGGGAGTACTTCCAGCTATTGTATCTTTCAGTTCAACCCATAGTTATGCATACCCAGTAGTTATTCACTGTAAACCCTAGGAGGGTGATTTTCCCAGGTCATCCAATCTGGAAATCCTTTCTAGTTTATTTTGGGTTTTTTCCATAGATTCAGGATTCTAAATCCCATACTTTTATAAGCATGAGAGCATCCTCATATATGTAGTCCTATTTACCCAGCAACAACATTTCCAACAGGGAAACACAAAAGGAGAGGTCCAACAACGCAACAGAGAGCAGTGTTTCTAGTGGGAGAGATTGAGGCCATTCTAGCTACTTTTGTTGGCTTGAATGCTATCTATTTTGAAGCACTGTTGTATTTTTTTCACCTCCATATGATAAAATGGCTCAGTTTTTCTGTCTATTTTTATGGTGTTTTCAATTTATTTCCATATTTTTGTAGTTTCCAGTTTATTATGTTTTGTATTACTTTCTTCTTCTATTTGGAATATTACAGATTTTCCTTATGTGTCACTCAAATGAGGAAAACAACCAACACATTTTCTTTACTTGTCAATTCTTGGTGGCGGTCTGGCAACGAATTTGTTACTATTGCAGGTCCCTTATATTTCATTTGACAATGTTCAAGAGTGTGTGGATATATGGCTGGGCCACAAACGAGGCACTCATATTCCTTTCTGGTTTCTTTGGCACATATGGAAAATACGAAACCAAAACATAATTGATGGGATACCGACTGAGCCCCTTATCATAGCCCATTGAATAATGATATCCACTCAGAGATCCAATGTACCTACAAAACCACATCAGGATCACTCTCACAAATACCACCTGCATTCAATCAGCCTACCTTTTCGATATTTTCATGGCGCAACACAACAACAATTATGTGGCTGCGGTGTATGGTTGGCAGTCTACCAAAATACTTAATACAAATTTTACCAGAACTGTAGGGGAGGCACTAATAAAAAAGTGGAAATACTCACCCTATGCGGACTATTATGGATCACTAGAATACTCTCTATTGATAACATCAACATCTATGGTGATGATCAATTTATTATTGATCACATGAACAATAAAAATTGTTTTAACCCCCCATTGTTGACACACTGGACGAAGCATATCAGAGTCCTTAGGGCTACTTTTAAGAGCATAAGTTTCACACACGTTTGTAGGGAACAAAATCATATGGTTGACAGACTATCAACGCAGGGTTGAGATGCAATGAAGGTCAGATGCATTACATTCTGTTGTAGGCGAATTATATTAAGGCACATGAGACCATACAACTTATCTGATAGTACAAACCTTTACTTTTTTTTTTTTTGGATCTACTGTCTCCCCACATATTTTTTTATTATATTTTTGTGTAAATTGGCATAAATCTCTTAAATATACAACTTCGTAAACTAGAACAACATCCTATGAATTACTCATGACCTACCATTATTCATCTATTATGTAATCCTATGAAATTGGTCATTGTTGGACTTTCTGGTTCAGATCTTTTTAATCATCCCTTAGGCTAGAGGAGGTTGTTTTTTTTGTTTTTTTTTTTTGCATATAATATGAGAGATCATTTTACATTAGTTAAGGTTTATGATGATACATATGATTTTCGAATGTCTTTTGATTAATCTCCTTTAACTACATTGTGTATGGTGGATACAATTGCAAGTTATGACAAGTTTCTATATATAAATACGCAATGTTCATATTTTTAAGTTTCTATATATGAATATGACATATTCATACTTTTGTTTATGATCACACTATTAAGCACTAATGATGACATATGCATTAGCACATTTTCTAAGACAGAATTTTTTGTTATTGAGAAAAATAAAAAAAACTACAATGCTCCTCCAAAATATATATATATATAATATAAAATAAAATAAAATGTACGCTACAGTGCTCCTTCAAATAAAAAGTACTCCTTCAAATAAAAGGTATAGATGTTCAACGCACGTTTATCTTGGGAGGAGATGTTCAACGCACGTTTATGTTGGGAGGAGGCTTTCTTTTGATATTAGAAGATCAAAGCCTTATGAGTGGCCAACGAAATACTATCAGATTGAAAAAATAAAATGTAAAGTGGGAAAAAACTAGATGGCAATATGATCTAGACGTGTTCAATCCTAGTTTAATATCAAGGCCACAAAGCTGGAATTGTATTTTTTTGGGTAACGTCAACCATTCATAATAGAAAAGGTGTAATTCGTTGAATTTATCAATTAGTTTTAAAAAAGTAAATATATAAATTAAATAATAACTATATTGATAATTTTAAAAAGATTATTTGTATTTTATGAAGCAAAATAATCTATTTCTATATAAATTAGGAAAATAGTAAAATATATATATTTATTAAAATGTGGGGTCAAACTTTTTTATTCACCTTTTTTAATTCTAAATTTGTAAAATGAGTTTTCTTAAAAAAAAAAATAATAATAATAAATAAATAAATAAATAAAAAAAATAAAAAAAAATAAAAAATGTAAAGATTTAAGTTGTGGTTATGTACCAATTTTTGAAAATATAGAATATATAATGATGTATCTAAAATTAAAATTCATAATTTCACTTATAAATATAAGTTAATCATAAAAAATAAATAACAGTAACAAATACCTAATTTATTATTTTCAATCTCTATCTATATACTAAAAAAATGCATGAATTTAAAATTATATTGCAATCATATTATTGAGAACACAATATATTTTATAATTCATATTATTTTAATAATCGTACCAAACTTGTTGAACATGTTATATAGTGACATATTGTAGTATTCATAAATATAAGAAAATCATAAAGATAAATAACTGTAACAAATAACTAATTTTATTATTTTCAATTTGTATCTATATACTAAAAAAAATACATGCATTTAAAATCATATTAAAATCATATTATTGAAAATACAATATACTTTATAATTCATATTATTTTAATAATGGTACTAAACTTGTTGAACATATTATGTAGTGAGCATTCACTAATAACCTACAATATAAGTCAAAAATCCTTATAGTTCCATATAAGAAAAAATAATAATAAAAGAAAATAAAAAATAAAAATAAAAATAATTTATATATAAAAACATAGTGCCACAGTTAAGTTTCTAAATGGAGTTTCTTTTAGATTTGAGAATACTTAATTCTCTATTGAGGGAAACAATGAGATAGTGTGATCTTTTTATCCCTTCAGATTTGCGAAATCCTTTGAGAAGGGGTATACACGAGTCCAAGAAGAAGAATTTGTAGCTCCGCGGGTAAATTATTACCTTGGAGACTACACTCAAACGGAGATATCACTCTACATTCATTAATCAGAAAATACATCTTTAAGTACATCACAAGAAATCAGGAAGTTGTAAACAGACTCCTAAATTCTAGGAAAAATCCTAAACTAAGGAGATACGTTACAACTATGTAACCATTTCTCCATTAATACACAAATAATATAATTATTTCCAACTCCCCCCCTTATTGGAGAAAGGATTATCCTAAACTCCTAACATCCCTCTAAACAATTCAAACTTTACACGTGCAAGAGGCTTAGTAAAAATATCAGCCATATTGTCACAATTTTTACAATATTCAACAAAGATTTCTTTTGACTGTAGTTTCTCTCTAACAAAATGGAACTGAGTGTCAACATGTTTGGTGTTTTTATGAAACACTGGATTGTATGCTAGTTTAATGGTGCTCTGGTTGTCGCTTTTAATGGAAGTTGATTTTTTATGTTCTTCTCCTGCATCAGTGAGAAGCCTCCTCAACCAGATCGCTTCACATGTGACTGCACACAATGCTTAGTACTCAGCTTCACATGAAGATAAAGCTACAGTACTTTGCTTTTTGCTGCTCAATGCTATGACCTAGGATCCTATGCTGAATGCGTAACCTGTGATAGACCTTCGATCATCCAGGTTACCCGCCCAATCTGAATCTGAAAAACCTGCTAGAATAACATCAGATGTGTCAGTGTATAAAATCCCATAATTACTAGTACCACAAAGATACCTCAACACGCTTTTTGCTGCAACCCAGTGACTTTCAAGTGGTTTAGACATAAATTGGCTCAACACACTAATAGAGTATGTCAAGTTTGGTCTAGTTGTTGTGAGATATATCAAACTCCCAACTAGCTGTCTGTACATAGTGGCATCCACCTCCTTAGTGCCATCGTCACTGCTCAACTTCAGATTCTGATGCAATGGTGTTGCTGCTGACCTACACTATTCCATGTTGAATTTTTCTAGCAGACTTCTGGCATACTTTCCTTGAGTAAGAAAATTTTGTCCAGTATCTCTCCATACTTCCAATCCCAAACAGTAATGGAGACTTTCGAGATCTTTCATTTCAAAAACTTGTGCCATCAGCCGTTTGATTTCTTTGATCAATTTATCTGCATTTCCTGTTATAATCATGTCATCCACATACAAAGAAATCAAAATAATCTGCCCCTGTTTATTGTACTTGGTATACAAATTTGGGTCATTCATACTCCTATGAAAACCATGCTCTAAAAATAAAGAATCAATCTTTTCATACCAAGACCTGGGTGTTTGTTTTAAGCCATATAGTGCCTTTTTCAATTTGCAAACAAGATGTTCCTGCCCCTTCTTAATAAACCCTTCAGGTTGTACTAAGTAAATTTCTTCTTTCAACTCACCATTTAAAAATGAAGACTTAACATCTAGCTGGTGTAGCTCCCAATTGTATTTTGTTGCTAAAGAAATAAGCATTCTGATAGTATTTAATTTTTCTACAGGAGCAAAGGTATCATCAAAATCTATACCCTCTTGCTGTGAATACCCCTTTGCAACCAGTCTAGCTTTTAGTTTTTCTATACTTCCATCTGCATTCATTTTAGGTTTATACAACCATTTACATCCTATGGGTTTTTTACCTTTAGGCAGTTCAACTAAATCCCAAGTGTTATTTCTAATAATAGATTCAATCTCTTCATTCCTTGCAGCCCTCCATGCCTCAGATTGACTTGCTTCTTTATAATTTGTGGGTTCTACAATGTTTAAAATGTTTGACATCAAAGCATAGTCTTTCAATCTGGATGGTATTTGAGTCTTCCTACCTGATCTCCTTGGTAGGGGACTTACCTCAAAATTGTTTACTTCAGACTTATTCGGGCTCGCATTATTGATTATATCACCTTGTTCCTACTCTTCTTTCTCCTCCTGCTCTCGTTCATCCTCGCTGCTTTCCTCCATCAATAATGGAATGTGCCAATCATCATCACTGTCATCCTTTCCTTCTTGAACCTGTTCATGAAATACTACATCCCTGCTTGAAAATATCTTATGAGACTCAGGATTGAATAACTTATATGCTTTAAATTCAGTGCCATATCCAACAAAGATGCATTTGATGGCTTTAGGGTCTAATTTCTTCCTATCATCTTTGGGTATATGGGCAAAGGATTTTGACCCAAATACTCTCAAATGATTTACTACTGGTTTGAGTCCATATAATGCTTCAAAGGGGGTTTTGAAGCTAAGACATTTGGTAGGACTTCTGTTCTTTAAATAGACAGCAATGTTAATAGCTTCTGCCCAGAAACTATTAGATAGACCCTTACCTTGTAACATACTCCTTGCGCACTCCACTAAAGTTCTGTTCTTGTGCTCTGCCACTCCATTCTGCTGTGGTGTGTGAGGCACTGTAAACTGCTGAACAATCCCATGAGATCTGCAGAATTTCATGAATTCCCCTAACCTGTATTCTCCCCCTTGATTTGAGTGGAGAATTTTTATACTTTTTCCTAACTGTTTTTCCACCAAGGTTTTAAATTCTATAAAGTACTGGAAAGTCTGACTCTTTTTACTCAGAAAATACACCCATGAGTATCTAGTGCAATCATCAATAAATAAAAGGAAGTAATATGCACCACCTAGCGACCTCATCTGCATAGGTCCACATATGTCAATATGCACTAGTTCTAGGATATCTCTTTCTTTCCTTCTATCATGCACAGGAAACTCTTCTTTATGCATTTTTCCTAAGGCACATCCATCACAATTTAACTGAGTACTATGAAAAACAGGGAGTCCCTCGACCATACATTTTCTCTGTAATAACACGAGGTCCTGCAAATTTAGATGACCGAATATTTGGTGCTAGATTTTTTCGGCTGTCGATCTAGCTGCAACCATGGCTTGCTGTGGCATACTTTTTACATCTAGTCTGTATAGGCTCCCTACACGCACGCCTGTTGCAACAATCTCTTTCCTGCAATCCTTTATGACACAATGAGTCTTGAAGAATTCGACTTGCATATCTTGATCAGTTATCATGGATACAGATATCAATTTTTTCTTAATCCCGGGTACATATAAAACATTTTTAAGACGAGTAATGTCACCATTTGGTAACTTTACCAGAATATTCCCATACCCTTTGATCTCGTATCCACTATCATCTCCTAAATAAATTTTTGATCCATATGTACTTTCTTCAAGAGTTTCAAAACATTCCTTCTTACCTCTCATGTGAGAGGATGCACCAGAATCGACATACCAGATGTCGTCCTCATTAGATGCTGAAAGAACACGATCGGTTATGAGCTTGATCGAAAATTCGTAAAATTTGAGATCTTCATCTTCTTCAATTTTAACATCCTCTTTGCTTTTGCACCTTTTCCATGTCACCTGCTTCTTAGGACATCACCAATACGCTATGTGACCCTTCCATCACAATAATAACATATTCTTACGGACATACCCCTCATATGGTCTATTTTACGTGTACCTCACTCCCTCTCTGTTGTTGTTGCTGTTGTGACTATGATTCTTCTTTATGGCCGCTTCTACGAAATGTTGTCGTTTCGCCATCAGCAAGATCATCGCTTTCCATAGGTTTCCAAATTAAGCATTGCTCTTCTTCTTTGAACAAGATCCATGTCCGGAATAGGTACATGCCAGGAGTTTTCTCCGCGCTTACCAATCCGGATATGAACATTTGATATTCATCCCTCATCCGTTCAACGAAATTATGATAGAATCGAGTTGTAATGAATTCTCTCCGATGTCTCCCAATCCATCTTTCAAATCTTTAACTCGCGCGATGAATGCAGCAGTGGTCTCACTTTCGTCCATCTTCATTGAAAACAACTTGCCTTTGAGTGCCATAATCCGATTTGTGTTCTGGGTCTGATATAAACTTTTGATAGTCATCTAGATCTCAGTGGACTTTTTACATTCTTTGATATGTGGGATAATGTTGTCCTTGACGGACATCTTCAGCAAAAATTTTGCTTTGTTTTCTCTCTTATCCCAATCTTTCTCCTGTGCAGTTGCTCCTGTAATTGAATTTGGTCTCTGCTCATCTCCTGTAACTATCGACCATGCATTTACACCCTCAAGAAAGGTCTGTATCTTAAACTTCCAATTCGTGAAGTTAGATCTATCGAGTTTGCCAGACTCGTGGAGATATGATTCCATAGTATTACTCATTCTGAACTGATCTACAAATGAATGGATCTAGCCAACTGATCAAAAAGAAAAAAAAATCAATACCTGTCAGATCTTGACAACCGATCTGCCACTGATATTCTAGTTTTCCTGATCCACCAACTGTATCTTCGATTCAGATCCAACACTATCTGGAAAATCTGCAAATTAATCTTGCCCCACTGAGCAAATCCGTTGTTTCACAATACAGCCACAAAACTGATCCGATCTGCCTCTCCTGGACAGATCTGCAACTTCTCGCAGATCTTCCACCAAAGGTGAGGTGGCACCTTTCCGTGTGAAAAATCTGCGCCCAGAATAGAAACTACGCAGGCAAAATCCTGGCGTAGGTATCTCATGCACTTCCACGCCAATCCCGTGATTTGGCGCGTTGGCGCGGGTATGGACCGAACAATCGCGCCAATTGCGCTTCTCGGCGCGACTGTCAGCGAATAAAGCGCGCCAACCCCCTTCTACTTCAGAGATTAATGAATCATCTGAGACCGTGAGCCAGGTGTTACTGTAGTCCACCTGCTCGACCGAGCACAAAGCTCCTGTGAGCACAAAGCTCTCGTGTACACGCGGCCACAAAGGCACTTTTAGCCACAGAGGCGATTCAACCACAAAGGAAATTTGGGCACAAAGGCGATTTAGCCACAAAGGCGATTTGGCCACAAAGGCGATTTATAAAAAATCAAGCTCACCCAATCTGAGCTCTGATACCAAGATAAAATATACATAGAATTGAAAAGAAGGAGTTGTAGCTCTCAGGTAAGTACTGCACCTGGAGACTACACTCAAATGGAGAGATCACTCTACATTCATTAATCAGAAAATACATCTTTAAGTACATCACAAGAAATCAGGAAGTTGTAAACAAACTCCTAAATTCTAGGAAAAAATCCTAAACTAAGGAGATACGTTACAACTTATGTAACCTTTTATCCATTAATACACAAATAATATAATTATTTCCAACACTTTGCGTAATTTTATTAATTCTCCTCCCTAATTTTATTATAAAAAAATACATATCCACGTGGTTTTGGGAAAAAATTGCATTTATAGATGAAAATCATATGTATTTACCGAATATATCATATTATGAAATTTACTTTTGTTTCATTAATTCAATTACAATATTATTTAGGCCTTGTTTTTCCAAAATATTTATAGGAGTGATTTTATGATAATTTTTCCTAATGTTGTTTTTTTAATTGATCAATATTAATATTGAGAGAGAAAAGAGTGCATATTTCCATGCTAATTAGATGTGAATATAGAAAAAATAAGAATAATTAATGTATCTTTTCAAGTTATGTAGATTGTGTATTTAGAAATAAATAAAAATCATTACAGGTTATTAAATTTATATTAAATAAAGTTAAAAAATTACAATTTTTTTTTATGAAATGTTTAGCTTAAAATTTATTATACACATTAAGTCTTACTAACACAACCAATGGAAGATGGGCTTCCTTATTAAGACTACCCAAGATAAAACCTCATGGGAAAGATTGTCCTATATACTAAAGATAAGAGACATACTAAAAAATAATCTAGTCACAAACAATTTGACAAACAAAATAATATTATTATACATAATATTACTCTCATTAGCACACATTATATTATACATGACTATATAATTAATATAAATATGATCATGTCCAATAATCTCATAGTTATATTGATTAAATATATTGTATTCAATTTTCATATATATATATATATATATATATATATATTATTCACATAATGACATCATATATCACAGTTGATATTTCACTAATCCAAATAAATATGTTGTTATACCTATAATATGATTTATAATTATTTTATAAATTATTTATTTAGAAATATCTATTATTAACTATTTCAAATATTTTTTTCTTCTAAAAATTTTATCCTCAACATTCACATGGATACACCCAAGTTTTGCTATTGTCATCGAACTTTAACTAGTTACATACTGACTTTGTATTGAATAATTAAAAAAGCAATCATTTAAAAATATTATTTACTAAATACATATCATCATTTAACACATTTACTTTTTTACTTAGAAATAAATAATAATTTAACATATTAAAATTTTAAAATTTAAATATCCTCTTTTCATATTGATAAATTTTATAAAGCCAAGCATGTGATTGCGTCAAGAGGTGCATCTACAGCACAATATGATCCCGATGTCAGGTGGGTCACGTCTTCATACAAAATATCGGCTTAAGTTTTAAATTAAAAATAAAATATAAAAAATAAAAATCGCATTGTGCTATAACATATATCAATTTCTAATACAATTATGTATTATTTATATATTTTGAATGGATAGTAAATTATATACGTGAATTTGAATGGATCATAAATTTACCTTTAACAAAAAAAAATTACCACATGGAATCTCCAAATTAAGTAAAATTCTAAACATATTTACTCTTTACTAAAGTCAATACCATTTCCTAAATCAAAGGAAAAGTGTTAATTCAACACAAACAATCAAAATCCAAAATCTTTTAATATTTCTTTTAATTAAATATTTGTAAAATGAATTTATACTTACTCCAGAGCTATGGTAAATAAATATATATATATATAAACTAGATGTATGGTAAATAAATAAAAATTATTTTTATATTTATTCCATAAACCTTTTTATATTTAAAAGAACTTTAAAAGAGGTTTTATTTAGATGAAGCCTATGGGACAAATACCATGGGACAAATTAATATTGATACCATGGGCCAAATACCATGGGTAAATAAATAAATATAAAATAGGCATAAAGAGGTAAGGTAAATGAATAAAAATATATCAAATATGATTCTAAATAAAAATATAATTATATAACAAGCCTATGGGAGAAAAACCATAGTAAAGATAAGGGGTATGGTTAATAAATATAAATATAAATAAACTAGAGGTATGGTAAGTAAATAAAACCTCTTTTAATATTTACTCCATAATCTAATTTATATTTATGAATATTTATGTTCATTAGTTTACATAACTAAGAAGAAATAGAGAGAGAGAGTGATAAGGGAGAGATGGAGAGAGAGTGTGTATGTTTATGGGTGAGATAAAGAGACAAAGTAAGATGTACGGAAAGAAGGGAGGAGAGAAGAAGTGAGAAGGAGAGAGGGAGGGATATAGTAATGTAGTTGGAGAGAGAGAGGGGTGTAAAGAGAGAGAGAGAAAGAAAGGGATGGGGGAAGAGAGAGGATTAGAGAGAGAGAGAGAGAGATATGGGGGAGGAGAGAGGATTGGAGGGAAAAGAGAGAGAGAGGTGGGAGAGAAAGGGAGAGAGAGGAGGAGAGTGAGGAGGAGAGTGATGGGGGAAGAGAGAGTATTGGAGAGAGAGAGAGAGAGAGAGAGACAGAGATAAAGGAAGAGAGATGGATTTAGGGGAGGGAGAGAGAGAGAGGAAGGATGAGAGAGAGGACTTGGGAGAGAGGAGGAGAGAGGGATCGATAAGAGAGATGGAGTTGGAGGGGGAGAGATGTAGGAAATAAGAAATATAGAAAGTGATAAGTGGAGAGAGAGAAGGAGTGACAAGGCAGAGACAGAGAGAGAGCATGTATGTTTGGGGCTGAGATAAAGAGACAAATAAGGAGATATGGAGATAAGGGGGGAGAAGGAGATATAAGGAGAGAGGGAGGGATATAGTGACATAGTTGGTGGGTGAAGAGAGAGAGAGAGGGAGAGAGAGATGGGAGAGAAAGGGAAAGAGAGGAAGGAAGAGAAAGGATGTGAGAGAGTGGAGAGAGGGAGGGAAAGAGAGATGGACTTGGAGGGGGAGGGGGAGAGAGGTAAGAAGAAAGAAATAGAGAGAGAAAGGTGAAGAGAGAGAGAGTGAGTGAGTGATAAGGAAGATGGAGAGAGAGGGAGAGAGGGGGAAGATAGAGATATAGATGGAAGGTGAAGAGAGGGAAGAAGAGAGAGATGGGGAGAGGAGGGGATTGACAAAGAGATTGATATATATGGATTGTGAGAGTGTGTGTGTTTAGGGGGGTGAGATAGAGAGACAGAAAAGAAGAGATGGAGGGGATATAGATATGGATGGAGGGTGGAGAGAGGGAAGAATATTTCTCACACTAGATGGATTGATATAAGTGGAGATGGTGATTTATAATCCTATTTGATTATTTGCACTATATGCATCGATTTTAGTATATATATTTATTTCTAATGATATTTGATTACTTGCACTAGATGCATTGATTTCAGTGTAGGTGGTGATTTCTAATACAATTTGATTGCTTGCACTGAATTTGTTGATTTCAATTTAGATGTCGATTTATAATTATATTTGATTACTTGCACTAGATGAATTGGTTTCAATGTAGATGATTTCTAATCCTATTTGATTGTTTGCACTCAATGCATTGATTTCAGTGTAGATGTTGGTTTCTAATCCTATTTGATTTATTTGAGTAAATGCATTGATTTTAGTGTAGATGTTGGTTTCTAGAGAGAGAGAGAGAGAGTGATAAGGAAGATGGAGAGAGAGGAAGAGAGAACAAAAGGAGGAAAGAGAGATATTAATGGGGAGAGGGAGAGAAAGGGAAGATAGAGATATAGATGGAAGGTGAATAGAGGGAAGAAGAGAGAGATGGGGAGAGGGGGTGATTGAAAAAGAGATTGATATATATGGAGTACGAGAGCACGTGTGTTTAGGGGGGTGAGATAGAGAGACAAAAAAGAATAGATGGAGGGGGATATAGATATGGATGGAGGGTGGAGAGAGGGAGGAATATTTCTCACACTAGATGGATTGATATAAGTGGAGATGGTGATTTCTAATCCTATTTGATTATTTGCACTAGATGCATCGATTTTAGTGTATATATTTATTTCTAATGATATTTGATTACTTGCACTAGATGCATTGATTTCAGTGTAGGTGGTGATTTCTAATACAATTTGATTGCTTGCACTGAATTTGTTGATTTCAATTTAGATGTCAATTTATAATTATATTTGATTACTTGCACCAGATGAATTGGTTTCAATGTAGATGATTTCTAATCCTATTTGATTGTTTGCACTAAATGCATTGATTTCAGTGTAGATGGCGATTTCTAATCCTATTTGATTTCTTTGAGTAAATGCATTGATTTCAGTGTAGATGTTGGTTCCTAGAGAGAGAGAGAGTGAATGATAAGGAAGATGGAGAGAGAGAGAGAGAGGACAAAAGGAGCAAAGAGAGATATTAGCGGAGGAGAGGGAGAGAAGGGGAAGAGAGGGAAGAAGAGAGAGATGGGGAGAGAGGGTGATTGACAAAGAGAATGATATATATGGAGTGCGAGAGCATGTGTGTTTAGGGGGGTGAGATAGAGACAAAAAAAAGAGATGGATGGGGATATAGATATGGATGGAGGGTGGAGAGAGGGAGGAATATTTCTTGCACTAGATGGATTGATTTAAGTGGAGATGGTGATTTATAATCCTATTTGATTATTTGCACTAGATGCATCGATTTTAGTGTAGATATTTATTTCTAATGATATATGATTACTTGCACTAGATACATTGATTTCAGTGTAGGTGATGATTCCTAATACTATTTGATTGCTTGCACTGGATGTGTTGATTTCAATTTAGACGTTGATTTATAATTATATTTGATTGCTTGCACTAGATGCATTGATTTCAATGTAGATTATTCCTAATACTATTTGATTGTTTGCGCTAAATGCATTGATTTCAGTCTAGATGTTGGTTTCTAATCTTATTTGATTGATTGCATTAGGTGCATTGATTTCAATGTAGAAGTTATTTTATAATCTTATTTGATTGCTTGCATTAAATGCATTGATTTCAATGTATATGTTGATTTATGATTTGATGTAATTGGATATATGATGGTACATTAATATTAAAGTGATTGGATTAACAATATGCATTGATTTTAGTGTAAGCACAAAAAGTTTTTAACAATGTAGATTGATTTTTGTGTTATAGTAATTTAAGCTATTCATATTGGAGAGCAATAGAGACAAGGTACTGCAGCCATTGGCATGAGATTCAGTTGAAGATTTAAATGGTTTACGATTTAAATTTTCTTTTTCATATAATCGATATGAAAAGATAACAAAACTAACAAGCGAGGAAATAATTATAGTAGAAGAAAATTGTTTGAGATTGATTGTAACATGAGTACGTTCTTATTATTCACATTTTCTATCTTTCAACACTATTATTGTCACTTTTAATTTAAAAAAAATATTTCATCATTTTTCATCATTATATTTATTAACAATAATTATCATCTCAACGAACTGAGGTAAATAAGAAAATTTAAAATTAAAATGACCAAGTTAATCTCAGAAATATTTAGCATATTTAAAATGATTATATTAATATTTGATATATTTGCATATTACTAATAAAATTAATCATATCTTAGATAGATTTTCCTTGGCAGCACACGACTGAAACCAACCTAGATCCATCTTACATCTCAAAAATATACAAAAATTTTAATAATCTGAAAAATGTGACGTTTATGCCTTCGACTGGAACTAGCCTAGATCCATCTAACTCTGGATCTATCATGCGCCAAGAGGGATCAAATCTCTCGAGGTGCAAACCTTTCCTCAAGTTTTACACTCAAAAAATAGGTTTGCACCTCGAGAGATTTGATCCCTCTCGACGCATGATAGATCCAGAGTTAAATGGATCTAGGCTAATGTACAACCATTTCACATCTATCCTTGATGGCCTTTTTTGTTCCTTTAAACTTATAAGAAGTTTCAATAACATAACAATAGAAATCATAAATATTCAAGGAAAATGAAAATGTATCTAAGACACTCACGGGGATGACATTTTTATATTATTAAACCGTATATCCTTATTTTTCAACTTTCTCCCTAGAGCCGGGCATGTCATTTTATTTATGGAAGTTGCTAAATTTTGGTTGGTATCACTATTTGAAAATACTTTCTTCATTTTTTTAAAGAAGCCACATTTGGTTGAAGTTTTTACAAAATTATACATTATTTGATAAATAAATAGCAATATATTTCATTATCCAAATAAGATATACATCAGAAGGATTGGTCAGAAGCTTGCCATAAACAAACTAAAGAAAACGTCACATTGCTGCTTAATGGACACAGTGAAAATATATATAAATATATATATATTCTACCTTGGAGAGAAATGAATTTTCATCCATTGCTAATATATTTAACGAAATCTTGCCTCAACATACTCCAAGGTGAATATGTTACGATGGTTAATGAATTTGTGACAAAGTGGTTTTCTCAACTAAAACCAAAGTTTAGTTCTACTGATAATGATAAAATGTTAATAGCATATCAGTTAAGAAACTTTTTAATTAAAACTAAATTCAGTGATCACAAAATTTGATTTTTTATTTTTAAACCTCGGAAATTTCAAATATTTATTTTAATGATCCAATTTTGAAATCCGAAATGCGTACATGGGTAATGAATTTTTCATACAGGTCAACTAAAACCAAAATTTCGTTCAACTGATAAGATGTTAGCAGCTTTTGACTTAGAAAAAAGTTTTAAATAAAAATTAAATTCAATGGTCACACCATTTTAGTTTTTTTTTTTTTTTTCTTTTAACAGTGAGAAATCTCAAATATTTTTTTCATGTTTATTTTATAGCCTAATTTTGAAATTTGAAATATATATCCAACCCATAAACATTTATTCATCATTTAAATTAATTTATATTTATATTTATTGATTTTAATTTTTGATATTTGAATCCAAAGTATCAAGGTTTAATATTATTTTTTATATAATCTTTTAATTTTTTCACACGTGATATTTAGTTTTTGAATTTTCAATTTTTTCTTTGGATAATTCAAAGTTTAGATCATTTAGATTGGACCCTTACACTTTTAAGTCTTGCCTCGCATGTTTAAAGTCTAATTTATGCTTCTCATCTAAATTATATAGTTGTTCAGACTTAGAACTTAACCTTTTATATTATTTTAATACCTAGAGTTGAGCATTTGGTAGAGGGATTCTCCATTAACTATTTATATAATCCCATCTATCCTATGGTCCCACTATTTTCATATGTTATGCCCATATAGCTTCTCGACAACTAAAGCCCCATTTTCCTCACATTTTCTCAAGCATCTCAGTGTATAATTTGGGAATTGGACCTTTGTGGTGGAACCTATGGTTTGGTGATAGCAAACCACTTGTCTCACTCTATATAAAGACTATTTTTCCATGTTGACCTATCATTTGGATTCATGTCATCTAGATTTTCTTTTCCATGACATTTTCCCTCTTGTATCACCTCCACTCAGGTGTTTCCTTGTCTTAAGATGATATGTCCATGCTAACTCAGGATATGGATCCTAGAAATATGACTCTTCCTTTTTGTGACATTTATCCTCTCATTTTTAGATATTTGGATCATGCCACTCAATGCCAACACCAAATTACTTGCTTCATGACTTGCACGAGGCATTAATATAGACTATGAAATGTCATCTATATCACCCAGGTTATCACAATTTCAAACGTGCCACGTTATGTGTCATCCTACAATGAGTTCAATGTATCATCCTTCGTCATGTTTCATGTATGGCACGAGTCATTCTATGTGGTATCCATATCTGAGCTATTTAGATTTACTTTTCCTTTGATCATGACCGCGCTAACCTAGATTTTGGATATATTGATCGTTTGTCGCTATTCCATTTAGATATCTAGAAGTTCTCCCTCTTCCATATGCTTTGCTTACATGGAAAATGATTTTGCATCGAAGATTTTATTCTACATTGTACGTGGTATATAATGTAGATAAAAGTATTTAAATATTCACTTTTACTGTTATATCATTCCTTTCTTTTAGATTCCAGATCATCAAACCAACCAAAATTGAATTTGGCATTGACTCCAAATATTAACTTTGATTCCAGATCATCCAACCAACCAACATTGAAGCTAGCATTGACTCCAACCATGTAGAGTATATACATACGAAATAATACAACCAACCAATCCATTAGATATCTAGAAGTTCTCCATCATCCATATGCTTTTCTTACATGGAATATGAATTGGCATTGAAGATGTTATTCTACATGGTGCATGGTATATAATCTAGATAAGAGTATTCTTAATATTCACTTTTATTGTTATATCATTCCTTTCTTTTAGATTCCATATCATCCAACTAACCAAAATTGAAGTTAACATTGACTCCAAATATTAACTTTGATTCCTGATCATCCAACCAACCAACATTGAAGATAGAATTAACTCCAACCATGTAGAGTATAGACATACAAAATCATCCAACCAACCAATCCGTTTAGATATCTGGAAGTTCTCCCTTGTTCATATCGTTTGCTTACATAGAATATGAATTGGCACCGAAGATGTTATTCTACATGGTGTGTGGTATATAACCTAAATAAGAGTATTTGAATAGTCACTTTTAATGTTATATCATTCCTTTATTTTATATTCTAGTTCATCCAACCAACCAAAATTGAAGTTAGCATTGACTTTGTTAGGGTATTATAATAATAGGATTCATAATTTTGAATTGAATTTAATTAGTTTTGTAATATGTACATACTTTTCTTTCTGCAAATTTTTTTCCCATAATAGAAAAATAAAAAAAATGAAAAGAGGGTAAAAGTGCTAAAATAAAAATTAAAGGACTTAAAGAAAAAATATCAAAAATAATATGAAAATGGACCCTAAACTAAAATAAATAAAAAATAAAACATGAAAGTGATGCAAATCCAAATGCCACTACTATTTACTTTTACTGCAAAATAAATATTGTGTGCAACTTGTTAAAATGCCACAAACCATGAAGGTTAAACATCTTAATCTTAACCTCTCACGCTTTAAATTTCATGTTTTTATATAGAGAATAAAGATCTAGCCAAACAGTTTAATCTTGGCAGATGAATAGTTAGGTAGAGAATAATAAGGAGCTCAACAACTTAATCAGACCCCTTGGAATAAATAAGGATAGAAATAGTTAGTTCGTTCTTTCAAAAGAAAAATGAATAAGTGTTTGCAAGCTCAAATGCACCCATGTAAATGAATAAAAATGTTAGGGTAGCAGATGGGTAGGTACAAGCAGTTTTTAGAATCATGGATAAGTAGAAAATTGGTCATTTCATTTACTAGCTTCCTTAAAAAACAATCCCATTGTAAAAATATTTCATCCCCTCCATTTTAATTTTTCTCCTTATTTCACTCTTTTCCTCCTTGCAAAAAGCCCCTTCTCCTTAGTTCAAAAACATATTTTACTTAAGAAGATTCAAAGCCCTTTACTAATTTCCCTTCTATTAAAAAATACCCAAAAAACCCAAAAAATAGTTTTTATCCTAAGTTAAATGATTTAATCTTTTTCGGGTCCCACACTGAAGGAATTCACTCATGGGATAAGTTTTTACATTATACTTGGTTTAAACGCACATCTCGTGAATACATTTCTTTATTAACATCTAACCTAACGTATTAGCTCCATGTATATACCTTTTAGCCCATATTAAGATAATTCAATTATAATATATCCCAACCCATATTTTTATTTTAACCTATGTTTTATTTCCCCCAATTGTTATATAATCCCCCATCCCATAGGTTAATATATTAAAACACCGCCTATTATCATATTCCACTTTTCCTAACCCCAATGGTTATATCATAAACCCGATCATATCACATGTATAGCCAGTTACATCATTATCCTGATTATATATATTAAACCTTATTTTTAATATATATAACCCATCTCATATAATAATTTCAGGGCCCCACGCCATCAATCCCCGCGACTCTATCGCATCATCCTATCTATCTAAAACTCATCCGCCAGATCCGACCACCAGTATTCCCTATCACACATTCCATTACAAGATAATTAACATAACCCAAAGCTTACGATAAGCACAATTTGTGGGGATCTCATCCCTACTACGTGTCTTAATTGTATTGGATCACATCGCCAAAAACATTATCGCTTACTACCTTTGAAGCCTACAAAAAGCTGCTTGATTGTTTTCTTCCCCCTGCACCTAAACCACTCACCTATTTGAACTGACTGCGTAATTAATACATTTACTGATTTTTTTAAAAATGTATATATTTACCCAAATGCAATATTTTATCCTTTCTATTGCATTTTATGTTGAAGAAACACTGTCAAACAATTTTTCTGCTACCAGATCACGTTGCCAAACTCATTTTAAGCTCAAAACGCCATAATTCAAGACCTTTGATGATGCAGAACATTTCATGACCTAATTGGAGCCTATAATTACCAGCAAAATCTTCTAAAAGCTTTCTACAACCTCAGAAATCCTCTTGCAAATAAAAACTTGAGTTTTCCCAGGTATTCTTCAAAATAACAGACCTATTCATCAATCTAGAGAAATAATATAGTTAATCAAATCATTGAAGAGCCTTTAAATCTAAATAATACCTCGTTTCTTCCTAAATCCTTTAATATGTAAACCCTGAGAAATCCCTTCATATATTTTGAGGCCTCAGACCATTATAAGTCACAGAGATTGAATATTTTAATGAATTTAAGCCTCCGTATGCTTGAAAAAGGCCTCCTTGAATTCCATTCCTTTTTATAGGCCTTAGATATCTTTCGCAGAAGCTCTAAAGTATTAATATTTCTTATTTTTATAGAGATTACAGTTTAAGTAAATTGAGAAAGTTTATACCTTTGCAGACAAAATGTAGAACCCCTATTATATCCAAAATCCTTCTGCAAAATGTTATAAATTTCAAATCTGTGTTCTAAGGTCAAAAGAGTATTAAAATTGATAAATGAAGAAAATTAATGGCTTCCAAAAACATTTTAGTTGTCAATCCTCTACAACCCCCTGTTGTATATGTACATCACATTCCCTTGGCTGATACAGACTTCAAGATTATTGATACAGTGAAAAAATTCAACCTTCTTGAGCTCCACTACTGGAGCCAAGAAAAATACCTAGATCAGGATGATGAAGTGTTCATCAGGGAGTCAAATTTGCAAAAATATGTTGTTCAACATACTTGCCAATGCCCAGAAGTAATCAGACTCTGCCAATCATGCTACTCTCCTGATCAAAGAGCCATAGTGAACTCTGAAAAATAAGTTTTGTTTACCATTACAACTGAATATATCAACCAAATGCTTTAGATAAAGCCCAGGCCTGATGAAATCCCTTTATCCAATGAGGGCCTCACTCAACTATACCTGAATCTAGACTTCCCCAATAGGTTCCAGATTTTCCAGAACTTCATGCCTTCTTATGTAGAAATTTCCAATGTAAATCCTCCATACTCTTCTGCAAAATTTTCTAAAAGGACAAGACATATCATTTCCATGTTGTCTTTCATTCTTGGCTACTATACAGATGAACATGTTGATGTTGCAGTGTTAGGTTTTCTATCTACTTTCACACCTAGTCAGACTCCTGATCCCATTTTTAACTTTGCTCAATATATTGCTGACAGTATTCATGTGCAATTGGTCAAAATTCCTTCTGAAAATGTTTTCAAGTATTCTTCATTCCTATTTCACATGTTCTTACACTTTCAATCTGAAAAATTCAATATAAATCTTTAGAAGCTTGATGTGGAAGGAAATCCACAGCTAGTCATCTTTTGGACTTCTTTGATAAGGAAATATTCAAATGATTTCACCTATACAGTTTTTACAGATTCCTTCATTCATCCCATAGTCAATTTTCTGAACAACGACATACAACCCAAAATTAGTAATGAAATAAAAAAGGTCCTACAATTGTCTAAGCATAATAGGATATGTGATTGGTACTTGTACCAAAATCACACTGAAATAAGAGTTTATGGATCAAGTATTATCCCTTATAAACTGCCCAAATACCTCCCTATGAGGATATTTTCCCTTGAATACATAAGGCAGATTCTAAATTCAGATGCAGTTAATTTATTAATAGCAAAGAAGAAAACATAGTTCAAGTTAACCAACCAGGTTGGCCCTTTTATCTGTAATAATAGAGATGCATGTCCTGAAGTAGGAAATTTTTTACAGGAGTTCAAGTTTAGTCCCAGTTTCCTATGGCATTATGAACCCCTTGGTGTTATTAGTAAAATGAGATTTAAATGCGAATTAACTCCATATAAACATGAAAAGAAGCCAAATATTGAGAAATTATCAAACCAATATGAATGGTTAGAGAACACATTGGTAGAGGCAGGGAAGAAAAGTGATACTACTCAAAATTTGGAAACTCCATCCCAAGAAGATAGAAATTTAAAGAGAATTAGAGAGGAAGGATCTTATACTGCAGACACTACAACAGAAACTAAATTCAAATTGAGATACATTAAAAAACCAAAGCTAAATCCTGCTAATAAAGAAGTAGAAACAATAGAGGTGATTGATAGATAAATTGCAGAAAAAGGCAATGCACCTCCTACAATAATTGAAGAAGAAGAACAACCTACTACTTCAAAGACTCAGATTATTTAGAAACAACACAGTACAAAAGTTTCTTCATCTAAAAAACCGGCAGAAAAGGACATGGATATCAAAGAAATATGCAAAGAAATCAAAGCCAGAAATGAAGAAATTAAGACATAAATATATTCTCATTATTTGAAACAAACTCCTGGCGTCCAGAATAGGTTGCTTTCATCCTTTGAATACAAGAGTAAAAATATGCAGATGTCATTTCTTCAACCTACAGTTCAGACTCCTAAGTCATCCTTTGATTATAAAAAGATATATTTTGAAGTCTGAGTCTAGGATATTCATCCTTTGGACCAAATTGAGTTTCATAGATAGGCAAGGGAGATGATTTATTCTATAATGACCACCAAGGCCATGAGTGCACAAAAACTACAAAACACTCTAGTAAATATGAGAGATCAGCTCAAATTGGAAAAAGCTTCTTCACAGGCAAAAGACACTAGAATCAAATCCTTGGAAGATCTAGTAATTGAAATAGGATATGATCCTCAAAATATAAAAGTTACAGGAGATTTGATCAAGAAGAAAAATGAAAACATTTTTGCATTAAAGAAGCAACTAAATTTCCCCCCTACAGAACATACTCAAGCCAAGGAAGTCTTACAAGATACCAATCAAAAATATGAGATGATAAGTCTCATTTTATAGTTAACAACTCAGATAAAGGAAATGGAAATTGAAATGGACAAATTGGTCTAGGAGAAAGAAGACAACAAATCAGAGGAAGTTCCTATCATCGTCATCCCTATAGTCACAACACCTGTACCTTCTACTTTGGCAAAATCACTAGCTCCTAATGTCCCAATGGCCACAACACTTCCAGTTACTTCATCTACAACTTTATCCACAGAATCTTCAACAACAGCAGCAGTTATGGTCCAATACCATTAAAGCAGTCAATGATATTTGGCCATCAATCAAGGTCATATATGAGCAAAAATACTTAGTAAAATTAGTAAGAGAAGCAATCCAGAAGATCAAATAAGAGCTTGGTAAGAAACCTAAAGTAGAGAAACTCTTGAAATCATGAAGTTTATTAATTCCAAAAATAGAAAAGAGCTGGAATAAATTGGAATTAATGACAGAACAAAAACCATCCTGTAAGCGAGGAAGGTATTCTCTAAGAAGAATTTGATGATACAATTAGAAGAGAAATGCCAGAACATGGAGGTTTCTATCACAAGATTCATTATCAAGTTTGATGTTATAAGTCAAAAATCCCTTCCCATTCCTCTAGTTATTAATGATAGGTTACTGAAGTAGGATGATTATGATAAAAAGAGAAGAGATTTTTCCAGGGAATAGGTAAAAAATTGAGCCTTGCAAGGAATCCCAACATGGAAGGTGCTCTACAAGAATTTTGATAATTTGTTTTAATTACATCATGAAGTAAAACACATATTTTTTAACAAGCCAACATTCTCAAAGTACACTGAAGTTGATGAGAATTTCAGGAGGATGATGATGATAAAATTGTGTGAGGTAGAACTTTGGAAAAAATTAATAGATTTACTGTGAAATTAGATTACAGTGAGGACATAGAAATGAAAGTTAAAATAGAGCTTCTTGTTTTCACATTTACAGTTACAGTTTTGCAGAGAAAAATGATCAGATGAAAGAGTATCAGGTGAAAGAATATCAGTTCAAAGTCAAAGAGGAATTACAAAGCAGAAATGAATCTATCAGCGTGAAATACACCTGATATTCCAACTGTAGCATTATTGAACAAAAAATAAATAAAGCAGTAACAAAATCAAGACAACAAACCATTTATTTCAATAAAAAAGGGACAACTAGCATTAGCTAGAAAGCTATCACTATCTTCTTACATGAAGATATTTATTTTCCATGAATAATTCCTACGTTTATTCTAGGATATTTTGTATGATTTTTTGTATAAATACTTCTCATTTAGAAGTATTAAGTGTGGATGAATTTCTGAAAATATCTATAGTTGTACTATTCTGAAACTAAGGGTGATTGTAACAATTTCAAGTCAACAAACTGGATCAAAGAAATAAAGCATCATATTACAACATTCATGTGTTGGGCCACTATAGTGAAGTATTTTCACTTGCTTCTTTGTC
Organism: Pinus albicaulis; assembly: GCA_034641835.2. Taxonomy (NCBI): domain Eukaryota; kingdom Viridiplantae; phylum Streptophyta; class Pinopsida; order Pinales; family Pinaceae; genus Pinus; species Pinus albicaulis. The sequence continues at coordinate 1,483,423,286 of CM076581.1, forward strand.
AATTTATATGTTTTCATCAATACTTTAATGTGATTCTAAATATAAATGATAAATCAGGAATTGTTATTTCAGAATATGTTAAAAAGACTCTGTTTTGACTAATTATCATTTATATGTTTTCCACTGATATCTATATTAGGGAACCCTTAATTGCTCCCTAGTTTCAATTGACCTTTTCCTTTTCACTCATAATATGGATCTAATAACGCTTCATTTCTTTTCTTAATCCCGATTGAAACCATTTTCACCAGTAGCCTTGAAGATCTGAAGTAATTTAGCTATGTTTCCTTATAAATATTTCCCTTTAGAACTTGATCCTGATCTGACTGCTTGAGACATTGACTCCATTAGCCCAAAGGAATAAAGATCTACATCTATCCATCTGAGTAAGTTGTTTCACCACCAAATCAAATCAAAACCCAAAACTAATTTACCCTACATAACTAGCCTAAAATCGAATAAAATCAACAAAGATAAATCATATAGAGAGAGCCCTCTTTGAGCACTAGGAAGGCTATATCCTAAGGCATAAAAGTAGGTTTGTGGTTACCTCTAATATTCTTTAAACTAAAATAAAAAATCTCACATCTTTTGAGAATTATTGGAGTGATAACAAACTCCATATACTCACTTTGATTCCAAATTATCCAACGAACAAACATTGAAGGTAGCATTGACTACAACCATGTAGAGTGTCTTTTAGATTCCAGATCATCCAACTAACCAAAATCAAAGTGAGCATTGAATCCAAATATTAAATTTGATTCCAGATCACCCAACCAACCAACACTAAAGCTAGCATTGAATCCAACCATCTAGAGTATAGACATATGAAATCATCCAACCAACCAATCCATTTAGATATCTGAAATTTTTCTCTTGTCCATATGCTTTTCTTACACAGAATATGAATTGGAATTGAAGATTTTATTCTACATGCTGTGTGGTATATAATCTAAATAAGAGTATTTGAATATTCACTTTTACTATTATATCATTCCTTTCTTTTATATTCTAGATCATCCAACCAACCAAAATTAAAGTTGGCATTGACTCCAAATATTAAATTTGATTCCAGATCATCCAACCAACCAAAATTGAAGCTAACATTGAATCCAACCATATAGAGTTTAGACATATGAATCTATAGAATTATTCACTTTTATCAGTCCCTACCACTAATAACCTCACATACATATTACAGAAATAGGTAAAAAATAATATAAAAGCAATGAATTTCTTTCATGAAATACATGTGGGTTAAAACAGTAATCCCATAGTTGACTAGTTAATAATTTCTCAAAAAGGGAGATAAACAATTACACAATGATTATTCTATAATACACATCTCAATGCTTATTCTATAAGCCACATCTTGAGTTTTAGGTGGTCAAATTGAGAAAGAAATGGATCATTTGAATGTAAGAAATATTTTAATATATATTTTTTTTCTTTATTTACAACAGAAATGTCTAAAAAGAAGAAAAATGGAAAATGATAAAACTTAATAAGCCATGCTTATTATTTAATGATTCACTTTGTCATGAAAAACGTTTATTTACAATTTGAGTTTAACTTTTTACTTGTTTGTTTGGATGTAATATTAATAATTTTATTTTATCTTTAATTAATACTTAACTTTTAAGTACGAGGGGTTTCCGCACTGCATTATATTAGATATCATTTTTGAGATTCAATTGTTTTAAGTAATTCATTTATCTATGACCATTTTCATGAGGGGTAGTCATAAATAACTAATTTTTCATGATTGTTGAATATTCCACTTAGCAATCATACTTAAAATAAAAAGAGTAAAGGGAGCTCTACTTGAATGGTTCATGGGGCACAATAGTTACTATGGTTTTGCAAATCGGGTAGCAAGCTAAGTGGGCTTCATTGTGGGGAAAAATCCACAGTTAAGCGCACTTGAGCCTTAGGAGTTCTGGGATGGGTGACCTGACAGGAAGTCCTCATTACCAAGTGCAAGCCCCGGAAGTGATTATTGACGCTATGTGATTCATTTCACTAGTTTCAATCGCACTTCTTCACCCCTATGAGCATCACCAGATGTAATGGGTGCTAAGTGGACTATTAAAAAATAATGAGAAATTTTCCAATTATGACTACCTCTCATGGAAATCGTCATAGATAAATGACTTACTTAACACAGTGGAATCCCAAAAATGATACTACGTAACTATTAATACTTTGTAAAGTATGCATGTTTTCTAAAAGGAAGAGAATTATAATAGCATAGATGCCAAAAAAAAAATAATAGAAAAAAATGAGAATAATGATTTATTCTAAGTATTAGGTTTTCTTAATCTGGATGAAATGAAGGAATTTGTTAATATTCCGTTTCTATTCAATTATTTTCCAATTAATTTAGGAAAATACAAAAAACAAATCTTAAACATTAAGAGAATAATTAAGTTGGTAAATATTTTATCAAGCCTCCTCATACTAATTTATTTTTTCTTTATGGTGTTTTATAATAATGATAATAATCAATAGGATTCATCCAATATTGATATTAATAATTATATTAATTAAATTTATCTCATGTGTGAAATAGGAATACAAATTAAGAGACCATGTTTGACATATGAAATGGGAAACGGTATTTTCTAATTAAAAAAAATGTTATGCAATAAGAAGCCTTGGATTGGAAAATTATGAAACTTGTAGAAAGACAATAGATTTAGAGTATATTGTATTTGTTTTGGTATGGTTATCAAATAATGAGTTGGAAAGTGGCTATAGTTGTAACCAAAGAAGAAATGTATGCAAAGAAGAGTAAGGTGATTTATTATAAAATAAAACTTTGGTTTCAAGAAAAAAATGGGTTCGAAAATTAGTAATGTTTATGATATCAATTTTTAGTTTTTAAAATTATTTTCATTTCTTAAGTTGAACTACGATATAATTTTTTCATTAAATGAACACACACGTGACATAGTTAGGATAAGTATTTATTAATAATATTATATTCAAATTATGAAATATATTTAGTTATATCTCCAGATATTTTACTACAATTATGTTCGATTTGATGGGGTCTTAAATCTATTTCATTTGTTAAGTAGAAATTAGTCTCACATATTTGAGTAAATCACTACCCCAAGCGAGATCATATCTAATTAGGATTTTCCAATGAGAAAGTTTTTCTCTTTTCAACATGGGACATTTACTTCTGTTAAGATATTCTTCTGTAGACTTGGAAAGCACTATTGTAAAAAGAAACTAGTGTAACATGATATGTGAATAGATGTATCAATCACCAACAATAATTTTCCATGATAATTATTGGCCCATCTAACCCTATGTTTATCTTGTACTATAATACCACCTTGTCACTTATAAACTCCACCCTATGTTACTTGAGGACACAATATACTAGATTTTTTTATTTCTATTTTATCTTTACCTATTTAAGTCTCAAGTTTGATACCACCTTGTGCCAAAACTAATCCCTATGTAGCATGCCTGAGCTAGAGTCTTAACAATTTAATTTATTAATCATCCTACCCCACTCCATGAATTGTAGAGGATATGAAGGACTAAGAGGTGAAATCCCTATTAATTCTTTCAAACTTTCATGATCTTGAATTTTCTATGTAAACAAAGTGTGTATAAATCCCTCATTTTGTATGGAAACACACACACACATATGTAATTGATTCACTAAATTTTAAATAATTATCCTTGTTTAATAAATATGGAAGGCATAATTTGATGGGAAGGTACAACTTATCAAAATGGAAAGCCCAAATCAAGTAATACTATATCTCTATTTATCATCAAAAGAGATATTGGGACAACCATTGGTAACGTATAGATTTAGCCCAAACATTAATAAGAGGATTGTTTGCCAAATTTTCAAGAAATGAATCTCGATTGAAACACTAAGAGATACATTTTAGTGAAGCACCGATGGATGCTTTGGTAAATTGTTGATGGCATGAATCCAAATTTATTGATAGATGTATGATGGGACAAATTCACTCTTATATCATGAGAATCACTAGAAAAAAATATTGAGTGTTATTGGGTTCTTTAGCAAGATGTCAATGTAGCTAGTATTTTCCCTTTCTGATGCTAGGAGCCCAAACTATTGATTAACTGATATCTTTAGCCCCAATTCACAAATAATCATTTTGATAAAATTTTGATGATTTATAATGCAAACCAAAATTCCATTAGGGAGGAAAATCAAAGTATGGAACCAATGTATAAAAACTAGAAAACCAATGATGAGAGAAAGGAGTCAAGCTAAAGGCCTTATGAACTAAGGTTTTACCAAATTATCAGGGTCTTTTATTGCCATCCTATGGTTTATCAGGGTTAAAAATTGAATAAAAATTACTAAGCTTGACAAAATCTATTAAAAATATACAACAATTACAGATAACACAAAAAACGTAAAAAATATTAATAACAAACTTCACCTACTGTGGATTACATCTCCGGTTCAGTTTCCAATGGAGTGGCCTCTTCGGTTATGATGTAAAATGACTCAAATTATATCAAATCTCCAGTCTCCAAAGTTGGATATTTACCTTTTCAAATTCTCAAAATACTCTAGAAACCCTTCTCTACAAATCTACTTTTGAAATTTTCCAAAACGGAAAAAATCTATATGACTATCACAAAAATAGTGATAACCGTACTACAAAATGGTGAGGGTTTAGCCTTTCTACAAGCCACAAAACTAAATTTCTTATATAGTTTCACAATGACCTTTACAAAGACTTTTTGACATATCTATACCTTTTTTGCACTTAAAAAGGGCCAACATAGTGCTTTACATATATAATTTTATGGGTCTATAGACCTAAACTTGAACCTGTGGGGTTTACGATCCTTCCTTCCAACAACATATTAAAAATGACATTTAAAAAAAAAAATACCATATAAAGCATATGGTAAAAATAACCTACATTATAACCATATTTAAACCACATGATAATTTAGTGCTATCTATCATTCAATGCATATTATGATTTCGTTGTTATAACCATTCATTTATAGTCCTATTGGTAGGTTTTCAGGATTTGCATTATATTGTTGGAGGAAGTTTTCATTGAACGTAACCACCCATATCATATGCCTCCAAACATATATTATATTTGTGGCAAATTTTCCAATGACGCACCAAAATACATCCATGTGATTGTTGTTAGTTCTTTTTATAGTAAACATATTTAATATATAATACATTATATGTAATTTGGTATCATATTTCACAATTTTGTACTAGATTTCACAATTTTGTAGCATCTCATTTCGTAGCATATTTCACAATCTCTCAACATATTCCTAGTTGCCTATCCTATTTAACATGTAAGTGTCATATGCTTCCATGTAATTTCCATGTCATCAGTCATATTTCTGTCACATCAGCTACCATGTGTTATGTTGCCACGTTGACTTTGAATTTTTGATGAATAGTGAAAACTCTTCAAATTTCAATATCTTCCTCATACAGACTTGGTTTGATGTGATTCAAATTGTGTTGGAATCATCGTTTCACTATATTTAGCTAGGAACTACTTCCATTGAACTTTGGTGACTTTTAATCTTAAGCCATCCTGGATCTTGTTCGATCAATCCTCCCCATTACGAATATTTTGGACCACCAAAAGGTAAACTAATCAACAAATAGGTGATGGTATTTCTCCCTCACTTTCCCGATCTCAATTCACCTTGCTTTTCTTGGATTCATTTCCTTAAGACCCACTCAAATATATTCTACATCTCTGTGACGTGAATTCCTTGTCTTCCTGTCTAGAATGACGTCTTCGTACAACTTATATAGATACTCAGGATCAAAATAATTGATGGAAGGAACTTGAACACTCTCATCCTAATACATCATCTTTGGTGTCTGATATAGTTTCGAATTTTCTGCATTCATAACTTAATAAATCTATATATATAAGGTAGTAGATCGAACAAGAAAGAATTACTTCCAATCTTCTGTAAAAGAGTAAATGAGCCATACGAAATTGGCTTGATATTCTTACCCACCCCACCTAAGTTTTTTTTACGGATGTGTAATAAAACTCAATCACCAACTTTGAAATTATGATCCATATTTTGTTTATCATGCCTAGCATTATACTTGGCTTTGATCTTCTCCAACTATTCTCACATTGCTTCATGCACCATTTGGATCATCTTTATGAATTTTTGGGTACCTTATATTCATCTCTCTATTCATCAAAATAAATATCTTTCCCAAAAACTAAATCCAATCGAGAATTCGACATACACCAAAAACAAACTTAAAATGGATATCTTTAAGTCGACGAATGCAAAGCACTTGCATTGATCCCTTTCTCAAGATGCTTCTACAAGTCTAGAAATAATAACACTGGTGTGGTGTTGATTTTTTCATTCAATGTATCAAAGGACATTTGCTTCTTTCCTCCCCATTGAAATAAATATTTCACACTAAAATGCTTGACATTCCCATCCCAAGTTTTTCTAAACACAAGAATATCATCTAGATAGGAATTAACAAATTCATTAACGAATGGTTGAAAAACATCATTTACAACACACATAAAAGTTTTGGGGTGTTACAAAGCCGAAAAGGCATCAATAACCATTCAAGCAAACCTTGTTATTGTTTGAAAGAATTTCCCCAAACATCACCTTGTGCAATTTTGATCTTATGATAACCACTTCGTTTGTGTATTTTAGTAAAGTAAATTTCATATCTCAACTTATCTAACAAATCATTGATACAAGGAAGAAGATTTCATTTCTTTACCGTGATCTTATATAATGCATTAAAGTCAACACACATTCTCCACGTACAATATTTATTTGGTACCATCACAATACATGGTCCACATCGAGAAGTATTCTATCTAATGACTCCCTTCTCAAGTAACTCTTGAAATTTATTCTTAACCTATACACTTGAAGTCACAGACATCTTGTACATTCCAATATTAGGAAGAGGGGCACCTTCTTGCAACTGAATTTCATGTTGTATCTCCCTCTTATGAGGGAATCCTTCAAGCTCCTCACAAATCCTGTCATAATTAGAAATAATTTTAATAAATTCATCCTTATGAGATGGATCACAAGCCTTAAAAGAATCAATCTTTCTAATATCCTTTGCTTTTACAACTAGAAGTTAAAAATTCTTCATAGCATTAATGGGTCGCTTTAATTTCCCTACACTAATAGGTAATAAATTAGGTTTAATGTTGTGTTCTCTTACAATTTACTCAACCCCATCCTTAGTGAGGTAATATTTGGTCTCATTCCTAAACAATAAAATTTTCATATCATATAAATAAGTCTTTCCAAAAAAAATAGAGAAATATCAAGAGGAACCTCATCTAGGTCAACCTCATCAATCAATTTCGAAGTGATAACAAATATAAATTTACATGGGTTCCACACTTCAAACTTCACATTTTCACAAACCAAACCAAGAGGATAAGGTTTCTTGTGAGGTGTTGTTTCTAATCCTTGATTCTTGATCATTTCCTCAAAACTCAAATTCACTTGGGTACTAGTATAAAAAAATATTATCTACTTATGTATACTTAACAATCACCCTTACATTAAAAAGATCACTTATTTTTCTTTCATCACTAGGAGACAGAAAAGAAGAACTAGAAATAACATGATAAGATCCTTTACCGTATACTCCAAAAGATGCAGCTTGAGTTTCATCACCTAAATCCGATCCAAAATCTTGTTTCATTATCACGACAAACTTTTTATTTTCTTTACCTCCAAACCCTTTAGGTATTTGATCATGATGCAACTTCCAACAATGATCATGATCATGCCCTTCCTTCTTACAATTATATCATGGTGGCTTTAACTCTTCTTCCTTCACTGTTGCATCTTTCTTACCTTTCCACATTCCTTTATAGTTTCCTTCAACAAAGATGGATGGTTGCTTCTTCACAAAATAATCCCACACACTCTTTCCCGTGGACATAACATGAGTAGATTGGACACATACTTCATCCAAATTAGTTGGATTAAACATCAAAAAAGTATGGTGAAGATAAATATGCAATGCATCAACATATTTCAAAAGTGTCTTTGGATAATATAATGGGATATTCAAAGCCAATTATTTCTTCCTAAATTATTCAACAAAACTTTGTACACTTTGTCCTTTTACTTATCCTACGTTTTTCCATTCCATAGTTCCTTTCTTGAGTATAATCTCATTGATAAAATGGCTTCTTTAATGCATTAATGAATTTTAACAAAGGAAAGGATCTTACCATTTTTTTTTTCCTTCTTGAAGTTTAATCTCCCATGATACTAGTGTTGTGCCCTCAAGCCAAAGAGATGCCAATAGTATTTTCACCTCTTCTTCATCAATCTGTTGAATACGACAATAAAATTCTATCTATTGAATCCCATTATCCAATCTCTCTTACTTAAGCTCACCATTATACAATGGTAAGTGGAAATTAACATCCAAGTTCAACACTGGATTCTTCAAAGAAATTTTCTTATGAGGATATGGCAATGAAAACAAAGAATAAGGAGGTGATGAATGAGTAGGAGACGAAGGTCTCGAAGGAGGAGGAGAACAAGGAGGAAGGGGGAGATGATCACTGTCATTCTTTACTTGACTAGTACATTTGCCTTTCCAAATCTCTTTCTATTTATAGAGCTTTTCCAGCTTTGACTGCTACAAAGGAAACGCCTCAATAAAATCAACCTCAGACTTAAAATAACTCTCTCATCTTGGTGAATACATATCTCCTATTTGAGTGAAGCTCCTTGAATGAATTTTAGGATTATAAACTTCAAATTCATCTTCTCCCTTCTTAATATTTGACCTGGTAATCATCCACACTCAAAAACCAAAACAAACTAGCTCATCATGCTCTAATACCAAAATTGATCAGGATATTTTACAGTGAGCGTAGGATTTATCAGGTTTAAAAATTCAATGCAAAATACAAAGCTTGAAAAAATTTATTAAATGTACGATGACATAAATAAAAAACCACAGATAAAATAAAAGGACATAAATGAGATTGATAATGGAGTTCACCCAGTATGGGTTATGTCTCATGGTATGCTTCCAAGGGAGTGTCCTCTTTAATTATCATGAAAAATTACCCAAATTACATCAAATCCCCAATCTCTAGAGTTGGATCATTACTTATTCATCTTATCAAAAGACTCTAAATACCATTCTCTAAAAATCTCCTTTTCAAAATCTCCAAAAGGGAAAAAAAAACTATAACTTATCACAAAAATAGTGATAACCATGCTAGAAAATTGAAAGGGCTTATCCTTTGTATATATCTCAACATTGAATCTCTTTGGTATATGCACAATAACCTTTACAAACTATTTTCGACCTATCTCTTCATTTTTTGCACTTCTGAATCACTAACATAATGTTTTGTGCATAGTACACAATGTAAAAGTTATCCTTGAAATGAAATCATTAGGCGTAAAGAAGAAAACCAAAAAATTATATTACAATGAAAAAATATTTTACAAATATAACTTTTTGGGTCTGCATCCCCAGGGTAGAACTTGCAGGGGTTAGAGACTTTTTTTACAACAACATATTAAAAATGAAAAAACTATTTTAACAAATATACCATATATAAAACATATGATAAAAATAACCTTCATTATAACTGATCCAAATCATACCATTATATTGTTTTTCATCCATCTCGATGCATTTGTAGTGGAAAAAGTGGAGGAATCAGCTGACAGGACCCAGTTTGGAAAAACAAGGTATGGAACCTTCCAGGATCATTTTGAGACATGAAATAAATTTTTTTGGGGGTAAAAATTTGCTTCTTTAGCAGAATATATTTTCATGATATTCTACACACAAATATATTTCCAATGGTGCAAGAAGCATGTCATGCAGAGTTTGTATTCAAAATGTATGTCACTCAGAATTTTACCTTCCTATTTGCATACCTATAGTTTGGGAGGATGTCGCGTTAGCCCCCATTATTCATGGAAAAGGGTCTAGCCATGTGTTTATGATGTAAAATATTGTAGAATATTCTATATTGTAACTTTACTTAAGATTTCATGTATTCAAAATTAACCACTAGTATACAATTGAGCCGTGTTATAACCGAGAAACTAGGAGGAAGAGGAATTCCACTATTTCGAGATAATTTTGTTCCATAGTTGAGAAAATATAGCCAGGAGAGATAGGAGGTAGATCATAGAGAGACAATATATGCATTGTACTATCCCATAGACCACAAGCATTATTTCTTTGTACCTACAACCATATTTCCAGAGAGAGAAAGAGAGCGAAGCGGACTAACCTTCTAGTTGGGTTTTATTCTAAAAGGGTTTCTCAAAGATAATATCATATGTATTATGTGTGTGTGAGCTTATTTTTCATCCTCTAATTTTCTGCATAATTTATATTCACATGCATGCACTAATTATAGTTAAATATACATATCTAGAAATTAAATAAAACTATAATCGTGTAGAATCCCATATTTTTAATATTATTATTAGATTTGTTCTGACAAACTTTCTAGTGGAATATCCATGAAAATTTACAGATCATTTGGTATTAGAGTGGGTTTCTTTGGGTATTTTGTGGATATTTTAGTGATCTAGATCGGTAGGGATGAAAATCTTAAAACCTTAATCATGGCTGACGAATCTATAAATGAACCACGTGATCCTGTAGAAAGGAGGTTGTCGTTGATCGATCAAAAATTTGTGGATATCAACCGCAATGTAAACCTCCTAATGGTGGTCGTAAGAAATAATCTCAGGATATTTGGAGAATATGGGGGTTCGAATGTAGGGAAAAAATTAGAAGGCGGATCAAGAGATCGAGAATACACAAAGAAAAAACCAAAGAAAGAACCCAGAAAATATCAACCTAGTTCGAGTGTCGTGAATCAATACCTTTTTAAAATGGAAGGAAAAGTTGATATCAAGCCGTATCATGGCAAGATTGATGCTCTGAAGCTAAACCACTAGTTTCAACAACTAGAATTTTATTTTAGTGTCAATCGAATTGAGGAAGGGAAAAACATCTCATTCATGTGACTAATATTAGAGGGTCATGCTTTAACCTGGTGGGAGAGACATAAGGAGACCCTGAGGTTGGAGGTAGAACCTCCAGTGACTAAGTGGGAGGATTTGAAAACCTGTTATTATGATATGTAGAATGCATATTTGTGATATTCTCAGATATGTTATTATGACATGTAGAATGCATATTTTTGATATGTTTGATGAAATTCCTGTCATGGATAGTAGGAGTCCAGTAAATTATTTACTGAAGTGTTTGAATTTGACTCATTTTTTCTATGTTACTTTTCATTTTTGTAGGTTTCATGAAGCTATGGGTAGTGAGTAGGTCCTAAACCTAGAATTTGGCCTTAAATATCATAGTCATTGGAATAACAATAACAATAAAGGATACAGTTGTAGTCAGGCAACCTCATGGGAGCGAATTGGGCTCTTAGTCACATGGTGTCCTTGGCAAGGGAATGATTCGGGGTTTAATTCCTTGAAATGTTGAGTTCACTCAAGGGTTTGTCACCTAGAAGGGTGGGTTAGCTTCTAGAGTCTCTGTAGGATGTGTAGAAGCTCAGATGGGTTGTGTTGTGTCCACTCCACTTCCTTAACTGTACATGGGGAATTGATTATCCACAGTATCATAAAACATTGGTTGACATTTTGAATCCCAACGGGGATCCATCATCAGGACGAGAATGAAGAATGAAAGAAGGTCGCAGAAGGTCAAGGTAGAAATAGTTGAGGGCAATGATTTTTGAGATGAGCCGAAAATAGATAATAGTCTTATTTAAATAAATTATTTTTAATTTTGATAAAAAAATTTAAATTTTTAATCAAAAATTTTATTCTAAAAATTTTTATAAAATTTTTATTTTAATAATAACTATTTTTTTTTAATAAATATTTAAAGATTTAAATTATTAATTTTAACTTTAAAAACCATAAGTTCTTAAATTATTCAAAATTTTATTATATAATAAACCCTAAGGCTTAAATTAATCATAATAAACTAGTTTTTATTAATTTTTACTTAATGTCTAAAATTTTAGACATTAAATAAAAATTAATAAAAACTAGTTTAGTATGATTAATTTAAGCCTTAGGGTTTATTATATAATAAAATTTTGAATAGTTTAAGCACTTAGGGTTTTTAAAATTAAAATTAATAATTTAAATCTTTAAATATTTATTAAAAAAATTAGTTATTATTAAAACAAAAAATTTATTAAAAATTTTAATTTTTTTATTAAAATTAAAATTAATTTATTTAAATAATATTGTTACCTATTTTTGGCTGCTCTCAAACATCATTGCCCTCCACTATTTATACCTTTACCTTCTGCGCCCTTCTTTCATTCTTCATTCTCGTCTTGATGATGGATCCCCGTTGGGATTCGAAATATCGACCAATGTTTTATGATAGTGTGGATAATCCAGATTCTGCAAATAACGATAACCACAGAAGTTTAAAAATGATAATTGGGAATTGAATTAGATCATAGAATCCTATCACCACATTTCTACCCTAGTTGACCTGTTACTTGGGTAGATGTGGGAGGACAGTGTTACATTGAGCATATGAAAAAAGTGTTGACTTGGATCCCATCAAATGCACTTGTTATGGCTCGTCAAATCTCCAAAACAATAAACATATAGAGTTGGAAATGATCACCATGAGTGGAAATCCACCATTGGATATGATATTCTATAGAATCAAATTGACAAAAAAAAACCTATAATAAGAGAGAATTTGCATCCATATTTTTTTGGAAATATCACATCATAAAAAGAGATGTGTTATAGGCTCATCCGCATTACCACAGAGGGAACACCATCCCATACCATGTAAGAATATTGTTGTGGTGAGTTAACCATGAAAATTATATGATCTTTAAAGGAATGCTTCACTTAGAAATTCTAAGTAACCAAGGGGTAGTGACAGGGTTGAATAAATTGTCCATAATAAACCTGTAGTTTTCAGCTATCTCAACACAGTGATTTCGTAGTATCTTGCTCCACATTAGTGACTCACCGCTCTAATTATTGAAAATTGTGCATTGTTTAAGATCCAATACATATTCATCCCATTCTAGTGCATTGTCTCCATGCAAATTAATCTCCCTTGCTAATTTCCATATAGGATGGATCTCGTTCCAATTGCCAATTACTTGAATGAGATAAAAGAAGCCCCTATGATGAAGTGCCTCAATTTTTTCACCATAAAGGTATGAGTCTCTGTGAACCCCCATAATATTATCCCATCCAATAATTATATTATTACCCAAACTAAATGACCAACAAATCCTTTTTAGGAACCATGTTTTGATATTTTGAAAACTAAGCCATATGACTAAGCCATTCTTCTTACCAATCTCGTCGAACCTGAACCAATCCAAGAAGGTCTTGTACTTGAGATATTTCTTTTTGGTGATATCCACCCATATACTGGTACCAAATAATGCTCTCCAAATAGATTTTATAAGCAGGCACTAGCCAAAATATTTAGTTTTCATTATACTGCAACCATCAAGAGTCTTCGACCTGGAGATATGTTCCAATTTAATCACATGGTTTTTGCGACCCATATCCACACCAGACCATAAAAATTTTGATAAAATAGAGAGAATGTGAGAGGTGATATGAGCTGTTAGGGAAAATTAGTGTGCCTAGTAAGTGGCTAGCTACTAAAATAAAACTTGAATCAGAGCATATCTACTCCCAAGAGTGAGCCAACAATGGGTCCAAAATTTTATCTTGTCATGAAATTTAGCTAGTAACCATGCCCAATCACTAGTCTCATAGTTTTATGGCTTAAGTATGAAACTGACATATGTGAATCCCTTCGTGAGAGGCTTGGAGCCCATGCTAAAGTGATCTAAAATATGATATATCTCCACTTTTCTATACAGAAGAGTAGAGTAAAATCTATTTTTTTGCATTTTCCAGTAAACTAAAAGCCTCGCGATATTGATGAAAGATATCGTGAACAAAGATCCATTGTGATCACAGTAAAATCCCAAAACTAAGAATGTCTTCAACGAAGAAAAGATGTGTAATGCTGACCTCTCTCAACATTTTCAAACCAATGAAAATCTCGATATGTATGGAAGAGTTAATATTCCTACTAAGGCCATCCATGACCAAAATGAATAGTAAAGGGGATAGGGAGCATCCTTTTATGTGATCTCTCCTGGCCGGAAAAAAATCACATGGGAAACCATTAACAACCACTGCGAACCATGATCCCATCACACAAGCCATGACTCAGTCCACATTGTGTATGTCAAGACTAATTGTCAAGAGAACCATCTTGAGTAAAGACAAGTCCATGTATTCATATGCCTTATGAAGGTCTATTTTCATAACCAATGCCTATTTTTTTCAAGTGTGTATGCTGTGAATATATTCTTGAGCGATTGAAATGGTGTCATCGATGGACCTTTCATGTAGAAATTTTAATTTTTCCCTAGAAATGTGAACTAATAGAATCACATTTACACGTTCCACAATAGTTTTAGATATGCACTATAAGAAAAAAGGACGTTGGTGAGGGGCAAAAAATGTCACCATAATCTCATTGGTGACAGCCAATAGAGCCTTTGTCACTGAAAATGAACATCACCAAAGGTGCTTTCGGTGAAAATAGAGGTGTTGTGGTGACCTTCGAGTTTTGTCACCAATAATAATTTATAATGATAGATAGTGACCGTCACCATTTCATATGAGAAATAGTGATGGAAAATAGCCTCAGTCATCAAAAAATTGAACGTCACCAAAGGTGGTGTCGCCGAAAGTATGTGTTCTAGTGACATTCAAAGTCTGTCATGAATATTGATTATGATGATGGATAGTGACCGTCACCATTTCATATGAAAAACAATGATTTATTTTGATGGACCTTTTATGGAAGTCACTATTGATGCATATATATGGAAACGTTCGTCAACCATAACCATTTCATATTTGGTGAGGATAAAAAAATGTCATGATAAGCTCATTGGTGACTTTAAGATCTGTCATGAATAATGAATATAATGACAAACAGTGACCCTCACCAGTTTAGATCAATAACAACAATTTATGGTGATGGGCCTTTCATGGTCGTCACTATTGGTGCATAGATATGGTGGCAATTGTTGACCATCACCATTTCATATTTTGGTGAGGGTCGAAAAATGACACTATAAGCTCATTGGTGATGGTCAAAACAACCTTTTTCACCAAAAAATTATCGCTGACATTCCATATTAATATGAGGGCAAGATGGAATTGAACCACCAACCTTCTACTTGTAAAGCAGGTGCTCTTCCATTGAGATAATACCCTTTAAATAATTAGAATTTTAAAAATGATATCTTGAAAATTTATAGATTGTAAATTCTACAACTTTCAATAAATTAGAGTCTCGACAATCTTTTACTAAACAAGAAAAACATCTTTGAAGTTGAAAGTCCCTACCTAATGGTTATGGAAGTTATGAAAAGTGGGTGGAGAGAAAAATATTTACATATAAGAGACTTAATATGTTTAGTTGAATACTCAATTAGAATTGAAACTCTCATTATAGCCTACAAATGACCTATAACTCACAAATGCACCAAATGTTGCAAAGGAAATGCCATAACTGGATGGCATATGGACGAAGAGCATTGATGAAGAAAGATGCAATATTTTATAGGTTAAATTAAATAAAAATATCAATGTTTTTGTTGGGTGAATTTATATAATTGGGACCTTTTTCTTTCCTTTATCACGTAAATATTCAAATTAAAAATTGGAAATGTTAGATATCTGAATGATATCTAAAATTTTGTGCAAATGTAACATGGATATTTAGGAATCACACGGAATATATATATATATCCCTTCACGTAAAGTGACATGTGATTTGGAATTTCACAAGTCTGCACTCAAAACATGACAACAACGAACAAATAAAAAAAAGTGAAATTTATCACAGTTATGATTACACTAGATGTTATTTTAGTTTTATGCACCCCTAATTTCTATATACGTGAGAAAAATTTGCATATGTGTATAATGGTTTGAACTCACAAGGGTATCATTGAATATATTATTTTTAATCAAAATTTGAACATTAATGTCTTTTTTGGCCATCCAAGTTTTTTCGTAATTTTTTTCTACATCCTGTCGAGTTTCAACTAGTTTCTATTTTTAAGGGTCCACCAGTTGAGTGACCAATCTAGTTATCATAAAATTTGTAAGGATCCGGTCAGATAACATACATACATTTTGTAATTGATAATATCAAATATAAATTTTTTGAAGATATTAAAAGGATAAGATAATATAGCATATTATATATATTGTTAATATAGAAAATATAAGATAAGAACACATTTTAATAAAACAAATTACAAAAATGGCTATGGCTTCATAGGCCACAAGTACATGCATATATTTTTAGGGTTACATATAAAAATATACACACAAACATGTAATGATATCCAATGAACATCACATAAGATATTATCTTTCGGCATGCACTCATCACTCTCTGACCACCAATGGAATTTGTTCCCTATAAGTGCCCACTAACCCAACAAATCCTTTGACAAGATATCACCATTGGAATATTTGGAGGCAATGTTAAGAATTCCATGAGTCACTAAGCCCTTGATGAATCCCAATGAACCCCCTAGGAACCATGCCAGAATATGGTTCTTTAGAAGGCATGTGGGATGCATGTGGGCCACATGTCTCAAATAACAAAATCTTATATGTCAAATATCAATTTGATATATGTAAGGGATGCTCAATGCAATATTTTTTCTTTTGAGGGTACTTTATGTTCAATTTATATCAACTATGTCTCTTCTTTATTTTTTAGTTTACAACATTTTTGAAGTGCATTAACCAATTAATTAGTAGCTTTGTTACAAGATCTGCAACCTCTGTGTGCAGCTCCACAAATTCAATCTAGATCTAGATATGTTTGATTTTTCCTAGGATTTGTCATGAAAGTATACCCCTATAGATAGAAACAGATCATAGGCCATGATACGGATATTGTGGAGAATGAAATGGACCCTCAGTTTGAAACTCAAAAGATTCCAAAACTCTAGACACATAATCATGTAATGACATCCAATGAATATTAGATAATATGTGATTTTTAAGCATTTACTCACCAAACTCTCACCACCAATGGAATTGTTTCCCTATAAGCACCCACTGACCCAAAAAATCCTTTGACAAGATATCACCATTGAAATGTTTGGAGGAAATGTTAAGAATTACAGAAATCATTGGGACCTTGATGAACACTAGTGAACCCCCTGGGAACCATGCTAGAAGGTGGTTATTTAGAAGGCATGTGGAATTAGTTTGAGCCCCAAGTCTAAAATAAAAAAATATTATATCTAAAATATCAATTTTATGTATGTAAGGGATACACAACGTATGATTGTTTCTTTTGAGGGTACTTTTATTTTCAATTTATACCAACTATGTCTCTTCTTTATTTTGCAGGGTTCAATAATTTTTAAGTGAAATGATGAGTTAATTAGTAGCTCTGTTACAGGATCTACCACCTCTCTGTGCATTTCCACAAATTTAATCCAGATCTAGATTTGTTAAAGTCTTCCCGGGATCTATCATGCAAGGATACCCCTGCGGAAGGAAGAAGATCAGAGGCCATGAGACAAATCCTGTGGAGAATGAAATGGGTCCTAAATTTGAAATAGATCCTCAAAATTTGAGTGATTTTTCGACCCAATGATCCCCAAAAAATGAATTTTTAATGAAAATATTCAAAACTATGGACTCCTAAATCATTAATATTGTAAACCGCATTCCTAGTCAAGCTTTGATCTACCCTTAAGTCAAGACCAACTCCTGAGTTCTACTATCAAGGTTTGTTTTATCAGGATGGTCAAGTTATTTTTTCAATGTGCTATCCATCCCTATATACCATGTTTTCATTGAAATTATTATTTAGTCTCATCATAGCCTTCAAAATAATAACTTTATTCACTACTGATATGGACATTTGGATATGGCTCACAAGAGAACTCTTATGATATGCTAGATGTTTGCATTCAAATGGTCTTCAAAATTATCAATAATTAATAATAAAAAAATTAACAGTTATGGTACATAGATGACTAATATTAATATGCATGAGAACTCTCTTTTTTATTTTGTTAACCGATCATGTAATTCCTGAATGGTTTTGATTAGTGACTACTTTTTTATTAATTATAATACTATTTTTATATTTTTGTAATTTTTTCCTCGTCATAAATGGATCCAGCCTCTTCAAAAATATTGTGGATACATATTCATATTTTGGTAACTTAGATTGGTAGATGGGGTAAATTGAGAAAATATATGTTAACCCATTTGAGGTGGACATACCCTCAATGCTCACACACTAAAAATATTTGTAAAAACATATTTAGTGGATAATTTTGTATATATTATGTTGTACTTATTATTTTGCATATTGCATGTTTGACATAGAAAATTTTCAAATAAAACAATATAGCACTTATGCTTTTGTTACATTCCAAGGAAAATAGCAAGTGTTCCTCTAGAGTCTGTTTCCTCCAACACCTAGTCAGAAAATATATCCTGAATATCACATGGGTAAATCCATCCACGTATACTTCAAGTTTAATATGGAAATCATGTGGAATGTTTTAATCCTAATATTGAGGACACTATACACAATTTTTCATTTCAAAAGAAATATAAATAGTAATCATTATAATATTTCCATAGAATTTGTTTATTTTGAAAACCAGACTGATTTTTTTGATCTTGCACTTAAGGGCCTTATAAATACTTTTCATTCCAAAATACCTATGCATGGTAAGTATCAATATCATTCCAAAGAAATTTGCATACAACTTATTTAAATTTATGGCAAATAATATAATTCTATAAACCAAATATCTAAGCACACATACCGAAAGGATTGAAGCGGTTCTCTTATTTGTCCTTCCATGAAGTAATATGGTAAGCCACCAGCAAATATTTGATTAGGTTCCTCATCTCCTCCATCATCACTACCATAAAGATATAAGTTAGCCATGTTATATTAGGATTTATCATAGTAAAATACATATATATATATATGTCACATATGCGAGTATTATTTTTATATAGGACTAGAATCAAAACAAGCACACAAGAAAAATAAAGCATTTCACTTCTTAGCCACTGATATACAAATGTTGCATTACATAACTTACACTAGTGTAAGTCCAACAACACCTAAATTAAGATGTGTATTGGGTTGGATAGGGCCAAGGGCTACGGTGAATGAGAGACTGTAATCACTTGGTGTCCTCACTCTCACAGAAACTCTCAATGAAATTCAATGATATTAATGAGAAAATTAACAAAATCAACTTCTTAGTTCGTTAAAATGGTGGAAAGGAATTGTCCACTACTGTACAACTGAGTAAGACTCTTTTTTAAACTTAAATAGAATGGTAATTGGAGCATAAGTATATAATACTATACCTGAAACATGATACCATCAAGATCCGTTTCAATGTTTTCCTATTAAACTGTGCACATCTCCAGAAACACAAACTTCTTTTCATGATTGATATAGACATTAATAGCAACTTCACCTACTTATAAATATAATTTTTAGTTCCATGCTCTAGAGTTTAGGATAATAACGTAAACAATTCAAACTTAAAATACTTCCTTATAATCCATACCTAGACCAATAGTGTTTCACGTATGGTGATTGTAAACTGACTAAAATATGTAGCAATTATCTAGAAATCAAACTACGAGGAAAATACATATTCATCTCACCATAAAAATATGCATGGGAGTAACTACCTTCAACACCACTTCAACATCACATTTAAAGTTATAAGCATATTTTTATAGTTAACACTACATATAATTTTATATTAATCTTCTAAAAAATACCCTTTCTAAACATGAAAACATCCATCAATCTCTTGATTCAGGTGGAGATTTAATAGATGGATCATCGGTGTAATTAAAAACGCACATATAGAATTACCGTATTATCAAACATCACGACTTTGTGAAACTTGTCTCAATTCTTGTGAAAGGAGTGTGGTGAACACATTTTAAGTTCATAAAATGTTTAAATTTTTTAAGTAATGAGTTGCAACGAACGCTCGTTATTGAGTATATACAATTCAATAAAGCAATGGATAAACAATGCAAAATTTAAAGATAAATTCTACAAAATCTTGAAAGCATAGCTTTAACATTTCTATGGTTGTTAATTAGCTTATTAGAAGCATATTAAGAATTGTTCCAAAAAAAACACAGAATTTTACTCGCTCATTGGCCATTGGAGGAAGACCACCAACATATACATGTTGCACATGACCAGTTGCCTTTATCAAGAGCAAGAAATTAATAGGTTATTCCATGATATGTTTCCTCCTCTAGAGCGGTAGAATATATTAAAGACAATTTCCATGCTTCTAATAGTAAAACAACTCTACAATCTCTGCCAATATATAAACTAGGTTCCGAAAATATTACATGAAAAAGGATTACTAATGTGTTGTATTATTTTGAAGGGAAGTATGCATGTTTAAAACTTCTTTTCCTTCATACCTGCTCAGTTTCACAAATTTAGATATATTATGGAGCTTAAAAACTGGAAATATAGTAAGATGATAAACGCAAAATCCATCCAGTGCTCCATATATATAATCATAAAAATTTTCTTATCTAATGAAAATCAGAATTTTACCCCTCATACAATACTAGGGATGGACAATGGGAAGAGAAAAAACTATTTAATGAAACAACCCCTTAAAATAATTTAATTCATTAAACCCTAAAGTGGGTAAAACTTATCGCCTTTCCATTGGATTTTGATACACATAAAATTTTTGACAAGCTGGAATAGCTCGAGTCCTCCCTTATGGCCTTAATATACATACTAGAGCTAATGAATTTAAATAACATAAGAATTTGCATAGATGTAGATCAGAACATTTACCATCTTTGATCAAAGTCCAGATTGGTAGATTCTAAATTATTCTTGAGAAAATTATCTCGACTACAAGAATATTTCCTTCAAGTGTGGAAACAGTTTCAACTATGGACACCTTTCTCATTCTTTTTTGAACAATAACTAGTCATCACAGTATGGAAATTTTTGGAGAAGGAACATCCTAAAGACCCTACTTCTCGAGGAAAAAAATCCAGAACTGAATTTTTTAGCCGTAATTATGTTCTCTTAACCAGAAGACCGAACTCTGGTGCTTGAGTAAGGTACACACATCACTAGTTTTTTATTCCAATGAAAAATTCACTTTATATCATAGGAGCATTAGAACCCAAGCATGGAAAATAACATCAAAAATATTCTCGGTGTCTTAAAAAAAACACACACAATCCATAGGTCTTACGTAGATGACTTCAACCCTTAGTCACCCACATTTGGTGATTTATTTCAAAAAGATGAATTTCATTGAACATGAAGCAACAATGAATTTAATAAAGATATTTAAATTTTCTAATAAATTTTAAAACTAAATATTTAAGTTCATTTTTTTTGTTACTTGAAACATTAAAATAAAAACTAAATCATCCAGTCAGCATTTTGTAATAACATTTGTAAAATATTGAGCTTCCTCTTTTTGTAGAACTTATAAAAATATGAAAAAAAATACATGTAGATAGGTAGATAGATAGATAAGCCGAATTAAAGGGGTCGATCAATTTGAAAGGGTTTTTTCAAGGTAGATTTTGTCATGAGGTCTCCAATTCTCGTCCAGCCGAGGTTTGATTTCCAATGAAAATGAAAGGTTACCAGCTGCTGTTATCAATGTTATTTAAATCAAAATCCATCTAGATACTTCGGTGAAAATTTGTCATTTTTTTCTTAGAGGAAAAAGGGTAGATAATTAAAGATATAGATATGAAGTTATAATGAAACTAAAAAATGCTTAATTCTTTTGTCCAATGTAATGGTGTATTGTATCATATACTTTTTCACTTGCATATATTTTCAAATTCAGTTGTTCGCAAATTTGAATATCAACCCAGTGACTTAACCTAGAGCAACATATAGCCCACATATAAGAATACAAAGGCAAACTCTCTTCAACATCCTCCAACGAACCATAAATTTATATATATCAGAGATTGCAATATAGGACCTCACATCAATATTAGGCTACAATATAAGTCTCACAAGCCACCTTGCTCTATGTAAAAATTTCCTAAAACTAATATAATTTCGATGGGTATTTGTTCACAGATGAGATTAGGTAAGTGTTAGAATGTAAATAGGTGTCTTTTTCTCTCTCTAGCATGCCTCACCCATGCCCCATGGATAGTAAAGGCATAAGACAGGGCAGACAACTAAAGTGAGTTTCATAGAATGGATATCACTCATACCTTGATCCAAAGGGAAAGGAGTTGTTCTTAAGATCAAGCCCGTAAGAAATTTCATACGTAAATGACCACATCTAGTTTCAGGAGAAATTTTTTCAATGACCTCAGAATTGTGTTCAACATCTGACATGCAGAAGGCTAGGCAATTTTTTTAAATTTATAGGAAGAAAAATTGTCCATCGAGATATTAAAGTTCAGTTCCCATTTTCTAGTGGACATATTAAACAAAAAAGGGCCAACATACCACAACACTTGAAGTTCAAGTTAACTTTTCTATTATAAAAACAAAAGAGATATTTCTACTTCATTTGAAGGAAAAACACACAAACTTTGGCAAAGTATTGCAGAAAAATATTTATCCTCTCTCGTAACTTCATCTAAAAAGTCCTGGGACACCTAGCTTTGTTTTAAGGCTTTGATGACAGTCACTAGAAAAAAAGGTTGATTGGTAGGCACAACAATTTTCATGATGGCTTTGGTTTTCTATGGCTTCGTTAGTTGCAGCATCAACATCATAATCTCCTCCCTTTTTTTACTAAGTATGAATATGGGTTGTGTTTGCGATGCCTTGGTCAATGCAACCAACAACAACATCATACTCTCCTTCCTCTTTGCGCTTCCACATTCATCATGATTCGGTATCCTTTCCCCAATCTCTTTTTCATGGCCATGCAACTCGGATGCCACACCACTTCTGTCATGCTGAGATTCCTTCCAGGCCCTATACAGAGGTCTGGCTCCTGGTAGAAGGTTGTCTAGGATGATTTGTTCACCATCAATTATAAATCTCAAAAACCAGCTCACATGGAGCTGTGAGTTGAACTCAGATTCCTCATTCAAGAAGGCTCACAAATGTGTTCAAATGGAGTTGTGTGTCGGGTTTGGATTCCTCATTCTTCAAACACTCCCTTACTATTGAACAAGGGCCTATTTCTCCGCAACCATTATTGTTTCTTTTGTAATTTCGATTAAAGTTTTGAATTTCTCATGTCAAATTTACATGCTTATGTCCAGTTTCCATTGAGAACGAGGCAAATGGTTCTTCAATTTGAAAATTTCTGAGGTTCTGGTAGAGAGTTTGGGAGCATTCTCCAAAGGCTCCAACTGTTGTGAGAAAGCTTCCAAGTTTCAAGCTGGTATTTTCTACTTTTCTTTGTACGTTCTTGTTGTGGGAAATGGTGGTACAATGCCCAGCATCCTGCCATTGGTGCTGATCAGTTCATTGAATTTGATCCAAAAGAGAAGGTTTAGAAATCATCCTTCAAATGGTGGATATTTGATGTGTTTTTGGGAATGTTGTTTGCAGATAGTTTTCTAATATACATCCAGAATCACATGGGATTCACTATAGTTTATGTGATTCCCATGGTGGGATTGATTATATCTCTCATACTATTCCTAATTAATACTCCATTTTATAGAAATAACGTTTATAATGGAAATACATTCAATCGCATTGGTCAGGTAATTGTTGCAGCAGTTCATAAATGGAAAGTTAATGTGCCAGTAGATCAAACCAAACTTTATGAGGTTGACCCCAAAGAGTATGTTTCTAAAGGAAAATTCCCCATTTCGCATACTCCGATTTCAAGGCGAGTACAACTACGAGTAATTTTCATTATCAATTGACTATTTTGTGAATTACGATTAATAGTAGACAAACCCTGGTTGTAATTGTTGAAATCAATCATCATTATTTTTTTAAAATAAATAGTGTTAGTGTCATTTCCATATTTTAAGTTATTAGTGTTAGTCTCATTTCTCATATGTTGTTTTTTCTAGTTGACTATATTTATCATAATTAGCATGCTCGATTATTATTATAAAATAATTAGTTTTCATCCTGATGAAATGCAGTTAGCTTTACCTATTCATTCAAAATAAATTAATTAATTTTCTATCCATTTTTATACAAATTAATTTTTCCATAACTTCACTGCATTATTATTTATTCTAATTTTCCTTTTTCTACCTTCTAGATATTTGTACAAAGCGGCAACAAAGGATGGCTCAACCAGTTGGTGGAAGTTGTGTCTTGTAACCTAGATAGAAGAGCCCAAGATTATGCTGGAATTTCTTCTAGTGTGGGTGTTTTTATTGATACCAAGCACCCTGCTTTCACATGTAAGCACATTATTCGTAAAACAAGGAATGAATAGACATATGGATTCTCACTTTGAAATCCCTGAAGGCTCGCTTACATAGGATAATGTCTGATGTTAATTAGACATAAAGTTATTGTTTCTTTTGTAAGTTCGATTAAAGTTTTGAATTTCTCATGTGAAATTGACATGCTTATGTCAAATTTCCATTGGGAAAGAGGCAAATGGTTCTTCAATTTGACATTCGCCGAAGTTAAGTAGACATAAAGACACATATAGATGGCCACAATGAAGGAATCGACTTGTATAATTAATTAAAATGGTTGAGAATAAGATCTAAAAATTAAGATCCTTGAAGATATTCCTTACTACATACTGAATTATTCCCAATATATACATTCCTGGATAATATTTTGTTTGAATATGGTGCCCTCCCACCATCTCTATCTCCGTGCTTGATAATATTTTGTTTGAATATGGTGTCGTCCCACCATCTGCTTTCATTCCTCACTCGACTCAATCAAATGGGTATGCCACCATTTCTTCCTTGGTTCGCAACCTAAACAATCACTGCATTTCTAGCACTATATCACCATTGACATTTGGGCCATTAGTTTGATTGGGGGAAGGCGAAAGCGAGGAGCACAAGGAAGGGCTAGCAGAATAAAAGATATCATCATGGAAATAAATTTCCTACCTCATAGATAGATATCAAGATATTTCTATCTACCTTAGTCACATGGATAAGGAAAGACATTGGTAAATTTAAAACTATTTATGTTTTATATTGTAGTCCGATCACCATCCCATCACAAAAAAACTGATTATTTAAAATCTTCCTAACTCATGCGAAATGACCTTGTCTCGTCACAATGCATGCAAAATTGAACTCTGCCAAAATACTCAACATGTGATATGAGATAAAGTAATTGAACCCAAATTAAAGTCAGCCCAATTAAATTTTACTATGAATTAAGCTAAGCCCAATTACCTTTTACTAAAAAAAAATTTCCAGATTATAAATAAAAACAGAACACAGAAAAGTGAGACCTTTCCAAATTACTCAACAGTCTAGATGAACCCAAATCAAACTATGCCTTCTTAAATTTTATATATAAACAAAACATAGAAAATTCACTACCAGATTCGAAATAAAACAGAACAAAAAAAAGTTAGACCGTGCTAAAATACAAGCGATGAGTGAGTAGCGACCCAAATTAAACGAATTCTAATTAACTTATATATATATATATATATATATATATATATATATATATATATATATATATATATATATATATATGTGTGTGTGTGTGTGTGTGTGTGTATATATATATATGTATATATGTATATGTGTATATGTACATATATACATATATACATATATACATATATATATACATATATATATATATATATATATATATATATATATATATATATACACATATGTATATATGTATATATATATATACATATATACATATATATATATCTTATATATATATATATATATATATATATATATATATATATATATATATATATATATATATATATATATATATATATATATATAGTAACTCATTTATTTCAATCTTATGAATGAAGAATACATACCGTTAAGATGAATAGGATGCTCGTAAATATGAATTTTGCCTTTGCATTCTCCCTGAGAGGCATCGATTATCATTAGGGGAATTTTGAAGTCTAAAATGGGCCTCCTAAGGAAATTATAAAATAATAGTGGAAATAATAAAATAAGATTTGATTACATCATCAAATTTTAGAGGGAAAAATGAAAAAACTACTTTTTCAACTCATATTTTCAACTTATCTCCCAAAGTTTTTACTCAAATTTCGAGAGAGAGAGTACTGGTTGGATGAAAATTTTAATCCCCCATCCAATGAGTACCCATGTTTCATACTTTTTATGGATTCTTCTACACGAAAAATGAGAAATACATGAAAAACATGATTGCAATCACCTTTTTTCATGTATTTCTCATTTTTCATGTCGCAAGGTCCATCAAACATATGCAACATAGGTACTCCTTGGATGAGGAACTAAAATTTTCATCCAACGAGTACTTCCACTTGAAATTTGAGTAAACACTTTGGGAGATAATTTGAAAATATGAGTTCAAAAATTAACTTTATTATTTATTATTTTTTAATCTTTCTACCCTTTTAATTAAAAAATGGTGAATAATGCCCCATGATTAACATTATCATCTTGAATCCTATTTGTTCTTATAAAGTTTATTTTGGTTGTACTTTTTTCCTGGGAGGTCCATTTTAGACTTCAGGATTTCCCTAATGAAGCACCTCATCTACTGAAGACCTCAATAATATCCTTCTCGATGTTAATTTCGAAGCAATCCATAATGGCAATACAAGAATAAAACTTTTTACAGTGCATCTCCTTCAATAGTATCCTTTTGAGCTCTAGAGTAATGAAAAGAACGAGAGTAAAAGGACCTTGTCTTGTCACAATGGGAATAAACCCCTTGTAAAGAAGCATAGGACCTTCCGCATTGATGGTCTTCATAGCACAGTTAAGGGATCTATAATAAGGTGTCCGCTTCGGGTAGAACACGTATTTTCCAGTAGTAGTCCAGAAGATATGTTGATCTGGGGTGTTCTCTCACCGTTTTTTCAATCTTCCCAATTTCTAAGAAAGTAAAAAAACATAATCCCAATTTATTTCTAAAAAAACAAACAAAATCCCAATTTCTTTGTAAGATCTTTGGGATGTCAGTCAAATTTTCCACTAGCTATCTTGCAGATAAACTGCTAACACAATACCATGGTAAGATGTTTTAGATCAAGTGTCTACTTCTTCAGCTTTGTAGGAGCATCCTCTCGCACTATTCTCTCAATTGTGCGAGCTACCTAAAATATGGAATCTGAACCCCACATGATCACTACCCAATAGATGGAATCTGAACCCCACATGATATTCCTCCCTGTTTCTGCAAGGTAGATCTCGTTTCCTCATAGAGAAGGTTGGGAGGTTTTCTATCTAGCTCTACATCTTTCATAGGAAGGCAACCGTAAAAACAATATGTGTGACTTCTTATTTAATACATTTAACTCTTTCTATTAAATAATTAAAAACATGAATCCATAATAAAATTTTACAAAAAAAACTTGATCCATAAAATAAAAAGCCCATATATTAAACCCACGGGAAACTCTAATATCATGTAAGGAAACAAGAGAGTTTGACATTTCTCTGGAAAAAAAAAAGAAGAACAATAGCCTAATGGGCCTCTCACCTAAGTATAACTTTTTTTCAATAGAAAACTAGGGTTTAAGAGTGAAAATTAATTTTTGTTAGGAGACTGAACCTTGAAAAGAATTAGACTAGGGTATCTTAGCCTCCTCGACCTCTTCGTTATCGACGCCCTCCTTGAATTTCTTTGGAGACCCTCAATCAAATCTTTGGCCTTTGCTGAGTGAGCGTATGACCTTGATTATGGAAATTCAAGCACAGTTATGTGGAAAGAAATCACCATGATTGAAGCACCCCTCGTACTTTCACGTGCAACACTATGGAAATGAAAAAAATTCGTATTTGAAATTTTTTGATATTTTGACCCTAGCAGGGAAATGAAAAAAATGGATATTTGAAATTTTTTTATATTTGGATATGAAATGTGTTTATTTTTTTTGTCACAAAGAATACATATATGAAGCATAGAACCCAACTTAGTGGTGAGTTGGAAGGCATGGTCGAGGAACATTTTTTACAAGGTTTTATTATGGAGAAATGTCTAACAAAATTTGAAAAATAATGAATTTATAGAAGTAGATATTGAGATGTTGAATATGTTGATTCATATAAGGTTAAAGAGTCATTTCATATTTTTGCACCTAGTTTTGTAGATAATTTGTATATCCCTCTAAAGAAATAGACTTTTTTGTAGTCTATTTGTGTGTTGAATGGCTTATAGCTGGTAAATTCTCTATTATAATTTCGATTTTTTTGAGGTGACTCTAGTTTCCTATATATGCAAGGTCTATAATGTAGTTAAATAGATTCAATATTAGGGAGAATTTTTAATGGGGATTTCATTTCTTATTATTTTTTGGTGTTCACTCTACACTAGTGTTATGTAATACTATGCATGTTATTAGTATAATGGATTACTATTCTACCTATGTGCTTGTATTTGTACTATATTTGGGTGATCTATGTTAGTTTTTATTCATAATGATGTTATTTATAGTGGTTTAAATGGATGCTAATAATATCATAACGAATGTGACCCCGACTAAAATATTTAAAATTTTTCACTTTACTTATTGTGAATTATTATATGTGTCTCAAGTGAGACTTTCTTCCCCTATAAGATGGAATATATTAGGAAATTAGACAACAATAAGCCATATTTATAAACATTCCATTAACCTTGAGTCTGTGATAAATCCAACACTCAATAATGGGAAATAATTGTATAAAATATTTGAAATATGATAGATGAGTTAAATTAGGGTTTAACGACCGAGGGTGTTGGGTTTAACTTACAAAATGTATTCAAGTGACTTGAATGTTTTTAACCATGAGCCTAAATTTCCCCTGAAATTATTTAGGATGCAAATTATTCTTGGAAATGGGTTTGGAATGGTAGAAGGTGACATTAGGAAAAGGTGCTTGAGGAAAAAAAGTCATTTTATTGTCTCGTGGGAAAAATGGAAAATAAATATTACTTTTAGGACTTTTTTTGTCTATGTTAATGTATAATTTCTACCTAAGGAGAGATGAATTTGTCACTAAGCCATTATGGTAATTGGAGTAGTTAAATACTATTCAAGTATTTTCTAAATCGATAGAGGAGGATATGGTATAATTACCCATATTGAGGTATTAACCTCCCATTACTAAGATTTACATTTTTTTTGGGATGAAGGTTCTGTTGTAATCCAAATAGCTTACATTTACAAAATTACTAGACTAAGTTTGATATTAGAACAATTGATGATATTGTTGGGTAGAGTATAATTCTTGAGTGAATCTTCAAGTAGTTTAAATAATGTGTTCTAATTGAGATAAATCCTTGCTTTGAGGTAAAAGAATATTTGTAGGTGTACCTGGTGAGGATGAAAATCAAACCTTTTGTGTGATTTTCCCCCACAATATACCATCCATACAACAAAAATATTAATATTCCTTAGTATTACATTGATAATTGCTTTAGGAGATGGAGGTATGAACTAGATCCATCCAAACAGTGGTTGGAAAAGGAATACACAAATAATTTTCCTTGTTAGTGGAAAGGTATGTTGTTAAAATGTATGTTTCTAGGATTTTGTGTGGATTTGACAAGACAAATTGTGTGACAAGAAAAAATCTAGAAGAAGCTTCCAAGTTTCAAGTTGGTATTTTCTACTTTTTGTTGTACGTTGTTGTTGTGGGCATTGGCGGTACAAAGCCCAACACCCTGCCATTGGTGCCTATTAGTTAGATGAATTTGATTCCAAAGTGAAGGTTTAGAAATCCTCCTTCAAATGGTGGATATTTAGTGTGTTTTTCGGAATGTTGTTTGCAGATAGTTTTCTAATATACATCCGTAATCACATGGGATTCACTGTAGGTTATGCGATTCCCACGGTGGGATTAATTATATCTCTCATACTATTCTTAATTAATACTCCATTTTATAGACATAAATTTTAGAATGGAAATACATTCAATCACATTGCTCAGGTAATTGTTGTAGCAGTTCATAAATGGAGAGTTAATGTGCCATTAGATCCCACCAAACTTTATGAGGTTGACCCCAAAGATTATGTTTCTAAAGAAAAATTCCCCATTTATCATACTTCGGTTTTGAGGTGAGTACAACCAAGAGTAACTTTCATTATTAGTTGACTATTTTGTGAATTACGATTAATAGTAGATAGACCCTGGTTGTAATTGTTGAAATCAATCATCATGATTGTTTGACAGTAAATAGTATTAGTGTCACTGCCATATTTTGTGTTATTAGTGTTAGTCTCATTTGTCATATGTTTTTTTTTCTAGTTGATTATATTTATCATAATTAGCATGCTCGATTATTATTATAACATAATTAGTTTTCATCTTGATAAAATGCAGTTAGCTTTACCTATTCATTCAAAATAAATTAATTAGTTTTCTATCCGTGTTTATACAAATTAATTTTTCCATAACTTCACTGCACTATTATTTAGTCTAATTTTCTTTTCTCTACCTTGTAGGTATTTGTACAAAGTGGCAACAAAGGATGGCTCAACCAGTTGGTGGAAGTTGTGTCTTGTAACCTAGGTAGAAGAAACCAAGCTTATGCTCAAATTTCTTCTACTGTGAGTGTTTTTATTGATACCAAGCACCTTGCTTTCACATGTAAGCACACTATTCGTAAAGCAAGGAATGAACAGACATATGGGTTCTCACTTTCAAATCCATGAAGGCTCGCTTACATCAGAGAATATCCGAACTTAGGTAGACATTAAGTTATTGTTTCTTTTGTAAGTTTGATTAAATTTTTGAATTTATCATGTCAAATTGACATGCTTATGTCAAATTTCCATTGAGAATTAGGAAAATGGTTATTAAATTTGACTTTCGCCAAAGTTAAGTAGACATAAAGACACATATAGATGACCACAACAAAAGCATCAACTTGTATATTTAAATAAAATGGTTGAGAATAAGATCTAAAAATTAAGATCCTTGTAAATCTTCCTAACTTGCTCAAATAAAATTGTTGAGAATAAGATATAAAACTTAAAGTCCTTGAAAATATTCCTAACTACATATTTAATTGTTTCGAGTATATACATTCCTAGATAATATTATATTTGAATATGGTGCCCTCCCGCCATCTCTATCTCTATGCTTGATAATATTTTGTTTGAATATGGTGCCCTTCCACCATCTGCTTTCATTCCTCACTCGACTCAATAAAATGGGTATGCCACCATTTCTTCCTTGGTTCACAACCTAAACAGTCACTGCATTTATCAAAATATAACATCATCGAAATTTGGGCCATTGCTTTGATTGGGGGCAGGTGAAAGCAAGGAGGAGGAAGAAGGGCAACAGAATAAAATATATCATCACGGAAATAAATTTCCTACCTCATATATAGATATCAAGATATTTCTATCTACCTCAGTCACATGGGTAAGGAAAGACATTGGTAAATTGAAAAACTACTTATGTTTTATATTGCAATCTGATCACCATCCCATCACTGAAAAACTGATTATTTAAAATCTTCCTAACTCATGCAAAAGGACCTTGTCTCGTCACAATGCATGTAAAATTGAACTCTACCAAAAAACTCAACATGTGAGATGAGATAAATTAATTGAACCCAAATTAAAGTCAGCCCAATTAAATTTTACTATGAATTAAGCGAAGCCCAATTATCTTTTACTAAAAAATTATTTCTAGATTAGAAATAAAAATATAACACCAAAAAGTGAGACCGTGTCAAATTACACAACAGTCCAACTGAACCCAAATCAAACTATGCCTTATTAACTTTTATATATAAAAAAACATAGAAAAGTTATTTCCAGGTTCGAAATAAAATAGAAGACAGAAAAGTTAGACCGTGCCAAAATACTGAGCAGTAATTGAGGTAACTGAGCCCAAATTAAATGATGTCTAATTAAATTATATATATATACGATAACTTTCATTTTATTTTAGAAATCTTATAAATGAAGAATATGTCTCGTTAAGATGAACATGATGCCTGCAAATATGACTATTTCCTTTGCATTCTCCCTGAGAGGCATCGATTATCATTAGGGTAATTTTGAGGTCTAAAATGGGCCTCCTAAGGAAATTATAAAATAATAGTGGAAATAATAAAACAAGATTTGATTACATCATCAGATTTTAGAGGGAAAAAAGAAAAAACTACTTTTTCAACTCATATTTTCAACTTACCTCCCAAAGTTTTTACTCAAATTTTGAGTGGGAGTACTTGTTGGATGAAAATTTTAATTCCTAATCCAAGGAGTGCCCATGTTTGATACTTTTCATGGACCTTTTATGCGAAAACTGAGAAATACATGAAAAACATGATTGCAATCACATTTTTTCATGTATTTCTCATTTTTCATGTAGCAAGGTCCATCAAAAGTGTGCAACATAGGTACTCCTTGGATGAGGAATTAAATTTTTCATCCAATGATTACTCCCACTTGAAATTTGAGTAAAAAATTTCCCAATTTCTAAAAAAGCAAACAGAATCCCAATTTCTCTACAAGATCTTCGAGATGTCACTCAAATTTTCCACTGGATATCTTCCAGATAAACTACTAGCACAATATCATGGTAAGATGTTTTGGATCCAATGTCTACTACTTCAGCTTTGTAGGAGCATCCTCTCCCTCTGTTCTCTAAATTGTGTGAGCCGCCTAACATATGTAATTTGAACGCCACATGATCATTGCCGAATACATGGAATCTAAACCCCACATGATATTCCTCCCTGTTTCTGCAAGGTAAATCTTGTTTCCTCATAGAGAAGGTTAGGAAGTTTTCTCTCTAGATCTACATAAAATGAACACATATGAGGGTCTGACAAACAAATCTTATACCACATCACCCTTCACACAAACTGACAATTCCACCCATCCACTGTGGATCCAACATCCTCGAAACCATACAAAGACAAAGCCCCTACGAGGGAGCCACATTGATCCCCCAAACAAGTTTTTGTTCAATTTTCATCCCATTAAGGTGTTGTTGATCCAAAATACTACTCATTTTTTACCAGGTGTGACAACAAAGAAAAATGATAATCGACCACCCTATAATTGACCGATGACCAATTTTGAGGCAAACCCAACTTCTAGCTCATTATAGAGTCACACTCTTTGCACATACAAAAAATTTACATCACCATTAAAAAAAAGTGGTTGTCAATCCGTAGTAAACTCTCCCGGTAAAAGAAGTCTATTTCCAACAATAGAAATGTATTCTTACAAACTCGACTTCTGGTGAATACATCCTTCATAATCTTGACCAGGTTTCAGAGACAAATTTGACCCTTGTTCCTAACTCTAATACCATGTTGAAATAAAAATTCATAATAGAATTTCTTGACATGATAATTGTTTATATATGTTTTCTCATTTAGAAATTACTTTATTCATTGGGTCATCAAGAAATTATACAAATACAAATATACAAGTTTAGAATAAGACTTCAAGAGGGAAGCCTATGGTTGTGATAAAGCGTGGAAAAAATAATTTCAGAGAAAGGGAGAATTTGGGTTGGGCACAATATTATTTTTCTAATGACTTCGTTCGGTTCCCAAGTTGCAAAAAAAGCAATGCTATCTATGAGGGTATGACAACTAGGGAGTGTCAAGGTGTTCCAAGTAATGGAAGATTCCAAATTAAGGCTATTTGTCAGGGCATGAATGTGAAGGCGTGCATGGGAATGCTAATATGTGACAAATAGTGCGAAGGAATGTCAAACATGCTAATATGTTCCAACTATTAAGGCATGCCAAGATGCGCAAGGGTGTGACAATGCGTGTCACGGACGATCAAGGAAACAAAATAGAGAAACAATTTAAACTATAAGGAGATGAATACATAAGACGGTTAATGAGTCGCCAATTTACCTTTTACGTGAAGGCCATTCTCAGCACACCAATAGTAGGTGTGAATAGGTTCCATGTGCCAAAGTTTTAGTGCATTCTACATGCCAAATATTCCTCTATTTCTTCTCATCTACTTTCCAATAATTTATCTCAAATAACTTTAATATTAAACCATGCAAAAGCATACCGAGTCATCTCAATGCATGTCAGACATGCTAAGACTTTCCAAGCACTAAAATGTGCCAAGTGCCAATGTGCATCAAGGAGCTTTATGCATGCTATGAAGTGGGAGGGCATGTCAAAAGTTGCTAAGTAAAGAGTGCCAATGCAAGGTGAGAAGTGTTAGGGAGTACTAGGATAACACAAGGGAGCGCTAGGTCAAAATGCATGGAAGTCAATGAATTTGAGGGTTTGTCAGGGAATGGTAGTGAGTGCTAGCTATCATGCCAAGGAGGGAGTGAGGAGGTATTCTAAGCATTGACACACAATATTGACCACTCATTTCTTACCATTCCCACACAATAGAAAAAAATCCTAAAAATGTCATTCCTAAAATCTCTTCTGTAGTTTCCTAATGTCATTAAAGTAAAAACTCATAATTACTTATGGTAGTAATGTTGCAATCCTTTTTTATTCTCCTAAAGGAACTCTTCCTACACATGACCCCATCAAACATAAATCATCGCGTGAAAATGAATGGAAATGAATGAATAAGAGGGAGTGCTGGGGAGTGTCAGCGAGTTAGGCATGCCAAGGGGGGGTGACAAGGCATACTATGGAATGCTATGGAATTTCAAGAAGTTCCAAGGCATGCTAACATGTGCCAAATAGTGCCAAGGCATGCCAATGCATTTCAGGCATGCCAATACATGCCATGTGTTAAGGCATGATGAGATGTTCCACGTGTTAGGGTATGCAAATGCGTGTTAAGGAGTGTAAGGTGAAAAAAAGGAACATCAAGTTAAAATGAAAATAAATGAACACATATGAGGGTTAATAATTCACAACCTTACCTTATATAGAGGGGCATGATACTCTTGTTCCTTCTCTTATAATAGATATATTCATACCTTAGTAGAATAGAGATAATTTTAGACTTGTTCTAGGCCTCTTTTTTCAATGGGAATTCTGTTCCAAACCATAGAAAGTTATTCTTAAAAACTCGACTTCTGGTGAATACGTCCTTCATAATATTGACCAGATTTCAAAGAAAAATTTGAACATTTTTCCTAACTCTAATACCTTGTTGAAGTAAAAATGCATAATATAATTTCTTGACATGATAATTGAGTATATATGTTTTCTCATTTAGACATTACTTCATTCATTGGGTCATCAAGAAATTATACAAATAAAATTATACAAGTTCATAATAAGACTTGCAAGAGGGAAGCCTATGGTTGTGATAAGGTGTGGAAAAACTAATTTTAGAGAAAGGTAGAATTTTGGTTTGGCACAACATTGTTTTGCTAATGACTTGGTTGGGTTCCCAAGTTGCAAAAAAAGTAAGGCTATCTATGAGGGTATGAAATCTAGGGAGTGTCAAGGTGTTCAAGGGAATGTAAAGTTCCCAAGTAAGGCTAGTTTTTAGGGCATGAGTGCCAAGGCATGCATGGGAATTCTAACATGTGTCAAATAGTGTGAAGGCATGTCAAACATGCTAAGATGTTCCAAGTGTTAAGGCATGCCAAGATGCACAAGGGTGTGACAATGTGTGTCAGGGATGATGATGGAAAAAAAAATGAAGAAAAAAGTTAAAATACAAGGAGATGAACACATAAGAGGGTTAATAAGTCATCAATTTACCTTTTCCATAAGGGGTATGCAAGGCACACCAACACTAGGTGCGAATAGGTTCCAAGTGCCAAGTGTTAGTGCATTCTATGTGCCAAATCTTCCTCTATTGATTCTCATCTACTTTCCAATAATTGATCTCAAATAACTTTAATAGTAAACCATGCAAAAGCATACCAATTCATCTCAATGCATGTCAGACATGCTAAGAAATTCAAAGGGCTAACATGTGCCAAGTGCCAATGTGTGTCAAGGAGTGTTGTGCATGCTATGAAGTGGCAGGGTATGTCAGAAAGTGCTAGGTAGAGAGTGCCAATGGAAGTTGAAAAGTGTTAGGGAGTACTTGGACAACACAAGGGAGCACTAGGCCAAAATGCATGGAAATTAATGAATATGAGGGTGTGTTAGGGAGTGCCAATGAGTGCTAGCTATCATGAGAAGGAGGGACTGAGAAGGTATTCTAAGCATTCATAGAAAATATTGACCACTCACTTCTTACCATTCTCACACCATAGAAAAAATCCTAAAATTTTCATTCTTAAAATCTCTTGTGTAGTTTCCTAATGTCATTTTTCATTTCAAAATAAATATGAATAGTAATCATCATAATGTTTCCATAGAATTTTTTTATTTTGGAAACGAGACTTATTTTTTTGATCTTGCACTTGAGGACCTTATAAATACTTTTCATTCAAAAATACCTATGCATGGTAAGTATCAATATCATTCCAAAGAAATCTGCATACAACTTATTTACATTTATGGAAAAAAATATAATTCTATAAACCAAATATATAAGCACACATACTGAAAGGATTGAAGCAGTTCTTTTATTTTTCCTTCCGTGAAATAATACGGTAAGCCACCAACAAATATTCGATCAGGTTCCTCATCTCCTCTAACATCACTTTCATAAAGATATAAGTTAGCCATGGTATATTAGGGTTTATCATACTAAAATATATATATGTCACATATCCGAGTATCATTTTTATATAGGACTAGAAACAAAACAAGCACACAAGAAAAATAAGGAATTTCACTTCTTAGCCACTAATATACAAATGTTGCGTTACATAACTTACACTGGTGTAAGACCAAGAACACCTAAATTAAGGTGGGGATTGAGTTAGCTGGGGCCAAGGGCTGCTGTGAATGAGAGACTATAATCCGTTGCTGTCCTCACTTTCACAGAAATTCCGTATGAAACTCAATGATAATAATAAGAAAATTAACAAAATCAACTGCTTAGTTCATTAAAATGGTGGAAAGGAATTGTCCACTATTGTACAATTGAGTAAGACTCTCTCTTAAACTTACATAGAATTGTAATTGGAGCATAAGTATAGAATATTGTACCTAAAACATGATACCATAAAGATTCGTTTCAATGTTTTCCTATTCAACTCCACATCTCCACAAACACAAACTTGTTTTCATGATTGATATAGACATTAATAGCAACATCACCTACTCACAAATGGAATTTTTAGTTCCATGCTCTAGAGTTTAGGATAATGATGTAAACAATGCATAATTAAAATACTTCCTAATAATCGATAACTAGCCCAATAGTGTTTCCATGTATAGAGATTGTAAACTGACTAAAATATGTAGCAATTATATATAAATCAAAGTACGAGGAAAATACATATTCAATTCACCATAAAAAAGATGCATGGGAGTAACTACCTTCTACCCCACTTCAACATCACATTTAAAGTTATAAGCATATTCATACAGTTAGCACTATCTATACTTTTATATTAATCTTCTAAACAATACCCTTTCTAAACATGAAAATATCCATGAATCTCTTGATTCAAGTGGAGATTTAATAGATGGATCATCGGTGGAATTAAAAACACACATATAGAATTATCGTATTATCAAACATCACAACTTTGTGAAACTTGTCTCAATTGTTGTGAAATGAGTGTGGTGAACACATTTGAAGTTCAGAAAATGTTTAGATTATTTAAGTAATGAGATGCACTGAACACTCATTATTGACTATATAAAGTTCATTAAAGCAATACATAACAAATGAAAAATTGAAAGACAAATTCTACAAATTCTTGAAACTATAACTTTAAAATTTCTATGGTTGTTAATTATGTTATTAGAAACATATTAAGAATTATTCCAAAAAAAACATAGAATTCTACCTGCTTATTGTCCATTGGAGGGAGACCACCAACATATACATGCTGCACATGACCAGTTGCCTTTATCAAGACCAAGAAATTAACATGTTATTCCATCATATGTTGCCTCTTCTAGAGCTGTAGAATATATTAAAGACAATTTCGATGCATCTAATAATAAAACAACTCTACAATCTCCACCAAAATATAAACTAGGTTCCAAAAATATTACATAGAAAAGTCTTACTAATGTGTTGTATTATTTTGAAGGGAGGTATGCATGTTTATAACTTCTTTTCCTTCATACCTGCTCAGTTTCACAAAATTAAATATATTATGGAGCTGAAAAACTAGAAATATAGTAAGATGATAAATGCGAAATCCATCCACTGCTCCATGTATATAATCCTAAAACTCTTGTTATCTGATGAAAATCACAGTTTTACCCCTCATACAACACTAGGGATGGAAAATTGGAAGAGAAAAGACTATTTAATGAAACAACCCCTTAAAATACTTTAATTATTTAACCCCTAAAGTGGGTAAGACCTATCGCCTTTCCGTTGGAATTTTGATACACATCAAAATTTTGACAAGCTGGAATAGCTCGGGCTCCTCTCTTATGTCCTAAAGATACATACCAGAGCTAATGAATTTAAAGAACACAAGAATTTTCATAGATGTAGATCAGAACATTTATCATCTTTGATCAAAGTCTAGATTGGTAGATTCTAAATTATTCTTGAGAAAATTATCTGAACTACAAGAATATTTCCTTCAAGTGTGGAAACAGTTTCAACTATGGACACCTTTCTCATTATTTTATGAACAACAACTAGTCATCACAGTTTAGAAATATTTGGAAAAGCAACATCTTAAAGACCCTACTTCTCCAGGGAAGAAATCCAACACTTAATTTTTTACCCGTACTCATGTTCTCTTAACCAGAAGATTGAACTCGGGTGCTTCAGTAAGGTACACACATCACTAGTTCTTTATTCCAATGAAAAAATCACTTTATATCATAGGAGCATTAGAACCCAAGCATGGAAAAAAAAATTGAAAATATTCTTGGTCTTAAAAAAAAAACATAGAGTCCATAGGTCTTATGTAGATGGCTTCAACCCTTAGTCAGCCACATTTGGTGATTTATTTCAAAAAGCTGAATTTCACTAAATATGAAGCAACAATGAATTTAATAAAGATATTTAAATTTTATAAAAAAATTTAAAACTAAACCTTTAAGATTCATTTTTTTTGTTACTTGAAACATTAAAAGAAAAACCAAATCATCCAACCAGGGTTTTGCAATCACATTTGTAAAATATTGAGCCTGTTGTTTTTGTAGAACTGATAAAAATATGAAAACAAAATACATGTAGATAGGTAGATATATAGATAAGCCCAATGAATGGGGTCGATCAATTTGAAAGGGTTGTTTCAAGGTAGAGTTTTTCATGAGGTCTCCAATTCTCGTTCAGCCGAGGTTTGAGTCCCAATGAAAATGCAAGGTTACCAATTGCTGCTATCAATGGTAGTTAAACAAAACTCCATCTAGATACTTCGGGGAAAATTTTTCATGTTTTTCTTAGAGGGAAAAAGGTAGATAATTAAATATATAGATATGAAGTTATAATGAAACAAAGAAACTGCTTAATTATTTTGTCCAATGTAATGGTGAATTGTATCATATACTTTTGCACTTGCACATATTTTCAAATTCTGTTGTTCCCAAATTTGAATATCAACTCAGTGACTTAACCTAGAGCAACATATAGCCCACATATAAGAAAAAAAAAGTGAACTCTCTTCAAAAACCTCCAACGAGCCATAAATTTCTATATCAGAGATTGCAATATAGGACCTCACTTCAATATTAGGCTACAATACAAGTCCCACAAGCCACCTTGATCTAAGTAAAAATTCCTAAAACTAATATAATGTCGATGGGTATTTGTTCACAAGTGAGATTAGGGAAGTGTTAGAATGTAAATAGGTGTCTTTCTCTCTCTTTGGCATGCCTCACCCATGCTGCATGGGTAATAAAGGCATAAGACAGGGCAAACAAACAAGGTGAGTTTGATAGAATGGATACCACTCATACCTTGAGCTGAAGGGGAAGGAGTCGTTCTTAATATCAAGCCCCTAAGCAATATCATTCATAAATGACCGCATCTAGTTTCAGGAGCAATTTGTTCAATGACCTCAGAATTGTGTTCA
Organism: Pinus albicaulis; assembly: GCA_034641835.2. NCBI lineage: Eukaryota > Viridiplantae > Streptophyta > Pinopsida > Pinales > Pinaceae > Pinus > Pinus albicaulis. The sequence goes on from CM076581.1 coordinate 1,483,463,567, forward strand.
ACATCTGACACGCGGAAGGCTGGAAATTTTTTTTATGTTTATAGGAAGAAAACTTATCCATCGATATATTAAAGTTAAATTCCCATTTTCTAGTGCACATATTAAACAAAAAAGGGCCAACGTACCACAACACTTGAATTTCAGGTTAACTTTTCTGTTATAAAAACGAAAGAGAGATTTCTACTCCATTTGAAGGAAAAACACACAAAATTTGGAAAAGTATAGCAGAAAAATATGTAACTCACATCCTAATACATCCACTATTTATCCTCTCTCACAAATTCATTAGAAAATTCCTCGGACACCTGGCTTTGTTTTAACACTTTGATGACAGTCATTGGAAAAAAAGGTTGATTTGGAGGTGCAACAATTTTCATGATGGCTTGGGTTTTCGATGGCTTCGTTAGTTGCAGCATCAACATCATAATCTCCTCCCTTTTTTTAGTAATCATGAATATGGGTTGTGTTTGCGATGGCTTGGTCAATGCAACCAACAACAACATCATACTCTCCTTCCTCTTTGCCCTTTCACATTTACCATGAGTCAATATTCTTTCCCCAATCTCTTTGTTGTGGTTATGCAACTGGGACACCACATCACCTTTGTCATGCTAAGATTCCTTCCAAGCACTATAGAGAGGTTTGGGTCCTGGTAGAATGTTGTCTAGGATGATTTTTTCACCATCAATTAGAAAGCTCAAAAACCAATTCACATGGAGATGTGAATTGAACTTAGTTTCCTCATTCAAGAAGGCTCACAAGCGTGTTCAAATGGAGTTGTGTGTTGGGTTTGGATTCCTAGTTATTCAAACACTCCCTTACTTTTGGACAGGGACCTATTTCTCTGCAACCATTATTGTTTCTTTTGTAAGTCTGATTAAGGTTTTGAATTTATCATGTCAAATTTACATGCTTATGTCTAGTTTCCATTGAGAATGAGGCAAATTGTTCTTGAATTTGAAATTTTCTAAGGTCTATGTAGAGAGGTTGGGAGCATTCTCCAAAGGCTCCAACTTTTGTGAGAAAGCTTTCAAGTTTCAAGTTGGTATTTTATACTTTTATTTGTACGTTCTTGTTGTGGGCATTGGCAATACAAATCCAAACATCCTGCCATTGGTGCCAATCAGCTCGATTAATTTGATCCCAAAGAGAATGTTTAGAAATCCTCCTTAAAATGGTGGATATTTAGTGTGTTTTTGGGAATGTTGTTTGCAGATAGCTTTCTAATATACATCCAGAATCGCGTGGGATTCACTGTAGGTTATGTGATTCCCATGGTGGGATTGATTATATCTCTCATACTATTCTTAATTAATACTCCATTTTATAGACATAAAATTTAGGATGGAAGTACATTCAATCGCATTGCTCACGTAATTGTTGCAGTAGTTCATAAATGGAAAGTTAATGTGCCATTATATCCCACCAAATTTTATGAGGTTGACTCGAAAGAGTATGTTTCTAAAGGAAAATTCCCCATTTTGCATACTTCGGTTTTGAGGCGAGTACAACCAGGAGTAATTTTCAGTATTAGTTGACTATTTTGTGAATTACGATTAGTAGTAGATAAACCCTGGTTTTAATTGTTGAAATAAATCGTCATGATTGTTTGACAATTAATAGTATTATTGTCACTCCCATATTTTATGTTATTAGTGTTAGTCTCATTTCTCACATGTTGCTTTTTCAAGTTGATTATATTTATCATAATTAGCATGCTCGATTATTATTATAACATAATTAGTTTTCATCCTAATGAAATGCAATTAGCTTTATCTATTCATTCAAAATAAATGAATTAATTTTCTATCCATGTTTATACAAATTAAATTTTCCATAACTTCACTGCACTATTATTTAGTCTAATTTTCCTTTTTCTACCTTGTAGATATTTGTACAAAGCGGAAACAAAGGATGGGTCAACTAGTTGGTGGAAGTTGTGTCTTGTAACCTAGGTAGAAGAAACCAAGATTATGCTCAAATTTCTTCTAGCGTGGGTGTTTTTATTGATACCAAACACATTGCTCTCACATGTAAGCACACTATTCATAAAGCAAGGAACGAACAGACATATGGGTTCTCACTTTCAAATCCCTGAGGGCTCGCTTACATCGGAGAATGTCGGAAGTTAAGTACACATAAACTTATTGTTTCTTTTGTAAGTTCGATTAAACTTTCGAATTTCTCATGTCAAATTGACATTCTTATGTCATATTTCCATTGAGAACAAGGCAAATGGTTATTAAATTTGACATTTACCGAAGTTAAGTAGACATAAATTCACATATAGATGGCCACAATGAAGGCATTGACTTGTATACTTAAATAAAAAAGTTGAGAATAAGATCTAAAAATTAAAATCCTTGTAAATCTTCCTAACTTGCTTGAATAAAATTGTTGAGAATAAGATCTAAAAGTTAAGGTCCTTGAAAATATTCCTAACTACATAGTGAATTGTATCAAATATATACATTCCTGGATAATATTTTTTTTGAATATGGTGCCTCCCACCATCTCTATCTCTTTGCTTCATAATATTTTGTTTGAATATGGTGCCCTCCCACAATCTGCTTTCATTCCTCACTCGACTCAATCAAATGGGTATGCCACCATTTCTTCCTTTTTTCACAACCTAAACAATCACTGCATTTCTAAGACTAACATCATCGACATCTAGGCCATTGGTTTGATCAGAGGCAGGTGAAAGTGGGGAGGACGAGGAAGGGCCAATAGAATAAAAGATATCATCATGGAAATAAATTTCCTACCTCATAGATAGATATCAAGATATTTCTATCTACCTCAGTCACATGGATAAGGAAATACATTGGTAAATTGAAAAAATACTTATGTTTTATATTGAAATCCGATCACCATCCCATCACCGAAAAAATTATTATTTAAAATCTTCCTAACTCATGCAAAATTGAACTCTGCCAAAATACTCAACATGTGATATTAGATAAAGTAATTGAAACCAAATTAAATTCATCCCAATTAAATTTTACTATGAATTAAGCTAAGCCCAATTATCTTTTACTAAAAAATTATTTCCAGATTAGAAATAAAAATAGAACACAGAAAAGTGAGACCCTGCAAAATTACACAGCAGTCTAACTGAACCCAAATCAAACTATGCCTTATTAACTTTTATATATAAATAGAACATAGAAAAGTTATTTCCAAATATGAAACAAAATAGAACACAGAAAAGTTAGACCTTGCCAAAATAATAAGCAGTAATTGAAGTAACTGAGCCCAAATTAAATGACGTCTAATTAAATTATATATACATGGTAACTTTAATTTTATTTTAAAAATATTATGAATGAAGAATGTGTATCATTAAGATGAACAGGATGCCCACAAATATGAATTTTTCCTTTTCATTCTCCCTGAGAGGCATCGATTATCATTACGGGAATTTTGAGGTCTAAAATGAGCCTCCTAAGGGAATTATAAAATAATAGTGGAAATAATAAAACAATATTTGATTACATCATCAAATTTGAATGGGAAAAAAGAAAAAACTATTTTTTCAACTGATATTTTCAACTTATCTCCCAAATTTTTTACTCAAATTTCGAGCGGGAGTACTCGCTGGATGAAAATTTTAATTCCTCATCTAAGGAGTACCCATGTTTCACACTTTTGATGGATCCTTCTACACGAAAACTGAGAAATACATGAAAAATTTGATTGCAATCACATTTTTTCATGTATTTGTCATTTTTCATGTAGCAGGTTCCATCAAAAGTATGCAACATATGTACTCCTTGGATGAGGAATGAAATTTTTCATCCAACGATTACTCCCACTTGAAATTTGAGTAAAAACTTTGGGAGTTAATTTGAAAATACAAGTTCAAAAAGTGGATTTATTATTTTATTATTTTTTAATCTTTATACCCTTTTAATTAAAAAATGGTGAATAATCTCCCATGATTGACATCATCATCTTGAATCTTGTTGGTTCTTATAAAGTTTATTTTGGTTGTGCTTTTTTCTTAGGAGGCCCATTTTAGATCTCAAAATTTCCCTAATGAAGCACCTCATTTACTAAAAACCTCAATAATATCCTTCTCATTGTTAATTTCACATCAATCCACAATGGAAATACAAGAATAAAACTTTGTACAATGCATCTCCTTCAATAGTGTCCTTTTGAGCTCCATAGTAACGAAAATAACGATAGTAAAAGTACCTTGTCTTATCACAATGGGAATAAACCCCTTGTAAAGAGACATAGGACCTTCCGCATTGATGGTCTTCATAGCATAGTTAAGGGCTCCAAAATAAGGTGTCAACTACAGGTAGAATGCATATTTTCCAGCAGTAGTCTAGAAGATACGTTGATCTAGGGGTGTTCTCACACCGTTTTGTCAATCTTCCCAATTTCTAAAAAAACAAACAAACAGAATCCCAATTTCTTTCTAAAAAAGCAAACAGAATCCCAATTTTTCTGCAAGATCTTCGGGATATCACTCAAATTTTCCACTGGATATATTCTAGATAAAATGCTAGCACAATACCATGGTAAGATGTTTCAGAACCAGTGTCTACTGCTTCAGCTTTGTAGGAGAATCTTCTTTCACTGTTCTCTCGATTATGCGAGCTACCTAATAGATGGAATCTGAACCCCACATGATCCTTGCTAAATACATGGAATCTGAACCCCACATGATATTCCTCCCTGTTTCTCCAAGGTAGATCTCGTTTCCTCATAGAGAAAGTTGGGAATTTTTCTCTCTAGCTCTACATCTTTCATAGGAAGGCAACTGTAAAAACAAGATGTGTGACTTCTAATTCAATACATTCAAATATTTCTATTAAATAATTAAAAACATGAATCGATAATAAAATGGAAGAAACAAAACTCGATCCATAAAATACAAAACCCATATATTAAACCTACAGGAAACTCTAATAACATGTAAGGAAACAAGAGAGTTTGACATTTCTCTAGAAAAAAAATGAAGAACAATAGCCTAACGGGCCTCTCACGTAGTTATTACTTTTTTTCAATAGACAACTTGGGTTTAAGAGTGGAAAGTAATTTGTGTCACGAGACCAAACCTTGAAAGAATTATACAAGGGTGTCTTAGCCTCCTCAACCTATTCGTTATCGACGCCCTCCTTGAACTTCTTGGGAGACCCTCAATCAAATCTTTGGCCTCTGCTGAGTGAACAGATGACCTTGATTATGGAAATTTGAGTGTAATTCTATGGAAATAAATCACGACGATTGAAACACCCCTCATCCTTCCATGTCCGACACTAGGCAAATGAAAAAAAATTGTATTTGAAATTTTTTGATATTTTGACCGTAGGAGGGAAATGAAAAAAATGGATATTTGAAATTTTTTGATATTTTGATATGAAATGCGTGTATTTTTTTTTCACAAGGATGAAATATATGAAGCATAGAATCCAACTTAAGGATGATTTGGAAGGCATGGTCGAGGATCATTTTTTACAAAGTTTTATTATGGAGAAAAGTCTAACAAAATTTGAAAAATAATGAATTTATAGAAGTAAATATGTAGAAGTTGAATATGTTGATTCATATAAGGTTGAGTATATAAGGTTAAAGAGTCATTTCATAATTTTTCACCTATTTTTGTAAATAATTTATATATCTCTCTACAGAAATAAACTTTTTTATAGTCTGTTTGTGTTTTGAATGGCTTATAGTTGGTAAATTCTCTATCATAATTTTGAGTTTTTTGAGGTCATTCTAGTTTCCTGTATATGCAAGGTCTATAACGTAGTTAAATAGATTCAATATTAGGGAGAAGTTGTAATGGGGATTGCATTTGTTATTAGTTTTTGGTGTTCACTCCACATTAGTGTTATGTAATATTATGCATGTTATTAGTATAATGGATTACTATTCTACCTATGTGTTTGTATTTGTACAATAATTCGGTGATCTATGTTATTTTGTATTCATAATGATGTTAGTTATAGTGGCTAAAATGGATGATAATAATATCATAACGAATGTGATCCTCACTAAAATATTTAACATTTTGAACTTTACTTATTGGGAATTATTATTTGTGTCTCAAGTGAGACTTTCTTCCCCTGTAAGATGGGATTTATTAGGACATTAGACAAAAATATGCCATATTTAGAAACATTCCATTAACCTTGAGTCTATCATAAATCCAACACTCAATAATAGGAAATAATTGTATAAAATATTTGAAATATGATAGATGAGTTAAATTAGGGTTTAATGACTGAGGGTGTTGGGTTTAACTTACAAAATGTATTCAAGCGACTTGAATGTTTTTAACCATGAGCCTAAATTTCCCCTATAATTATTTAGGATGCAAATTATTCTTGGAAATGGGTTTGGAATGGTAGAAGGTGACATTAGGAAGAGGTACTTGAGGAAAACAAGTCATTTTGTTGTCTCCTGGGAAAAATGGAAAATAAATATTACTTTTAGGACTTTGTTTGTCTATGTTAATGTATAATTTCTACCTAAGGAGAGATGAATTTGTCACTAAGCCATTATCGTAATTGGAGTAGTTAAATACTAATCAAGTATTACCTAAGTGGATAGAGAAGGATATGGTATAATTACCCATATTGAGGTATTAATCTCCCATTACTAAGATTGACGTTTTATTTGGGATGAAGGTGGTGTTCTAATCCAAATAACTTACAATTACAAAATTACTAGACTAAGTTTGATATTAGAACAATTGATGACATTGTTGGGTAGATTATAGTTCTTGAGTGAATATTCAATTATTTTAAATAATGTGTTCTAATTGAGATAAATCCTTGCTTTGAGGTAAAAGAATATTTGAAGGTGTACCTGGTGGGGATGAAAATCAAACCTTTTGTGTGATGTCCACCCACAATATACCATTCATACAACAAAAATATTAATATTCCTTAGTATTAAATTGATCATTGCTTTAGGAGATGGAGGTATGAATTATATTCATCCAAAGAGTGGTCGGAAAAGGAATACACAAACAATTTTCCTTGTTGGTGCAAGGGATTTTTTTAAAATGTATGTTTTTAGGATTTTGTGTGGATTTGACTAGACAAATTGTGTGACAAGAAACAATCTAGAAAAAACTACTATATCAACTATCTTTTTCTACAGAATAACCATAGCCATTTGACATTCATTATTGTAAGAATATAAAATATTTCCTTCTTAGATGATTACCAAAAACAATTAATTTCCTCATACATAAGTCCTCAACATAACCATTGAAAGAGTCAAAGCAATGTCTTACAATTTTTGTTGTATCTAGAGAAACTTCGTCAATAAGGGACCCACTATAATGTCAATGTTCAATTCCTATTACATCCCAAATCTGGAAAATAGAAGAAACAAATGACCACTTTTTATTTAAACATGAACTTTACTTTCAAAAAAAAGGTTTGAAATGAATGAAATTAAGAAAAAATAAATGCATTTCCTCCACAATAAAAAAAGGTCATTTCCAACAAAATAATTTTAATCTAGTCTAGGTTGAATTGATGTCAAGCCAATGTATGGTTACACTTCAATATGTATACAAGTGCAGAGACCATTTCATCAATATATTTTATATTTTTTGTGGTGATTTTTTAAATCTCTATTAACATTCAACGTTTCTTGAACAATGAGATGAAAATTTGTCTTTCCTTTGTTTTCCAACTCTAAGTGGATGAGGAAATTAACTATGGGCTAAATCACTATTGTGGTCACTAGTGAATCGTCTAGGAAAGCATAGTTTGTTCTCAACAGTACTACCTTCCAAGATATCGCATGTGATCCTCGTAGAGGTATAGATATCTCAATGTTAGAGTCATGTCTACATTGTTTCAAAGGAATTTATCTTCACTGGATTGAAGATGAGAAAAATAGTTGAATTTCAAAAATGGTTTGCAGTATTTTATTTTATTTTGTAATGCTTCCTTTTATATATGACCATTTTGCGCAATACAGGGTGCCTTATGAATATTTATTTCCACATTAATGTGGGCTCAAGTGCTTACCAGATCAAGCTCCTTCTTGAATACAAAAATGAAGATGGCGACCTAAAATAGATGGGTGCTTTACAAAGTTAATTAATTTCCCATTGTATAGAATATATTGATTAATGAAATTATATTATGCATGGGTTAAAATTTTATATAATAGGTTCGTGTTTCACTTCTCTTTAGGGAAACCCCAATACATGGAAACCAGTGCAATAAACATGGGGTGAAAATTGAGCTTTGAATAGTGGCCTTATATGTGTCATGTTTTCAATTTTCCTTAGAACCCTCTGAGAAAGGAAAATTCTCATTATATATAATTTTATTCTAGATAATTGGCACTAAAATTCCACATACAATACCAATGCCAAAAATTAAGTACTGTAACTCTCTTTTCAAAGTCCTTTTCATATTTTCCTCACAATACTTGTTTATTATCAGTATCTTGTCCATATTTATCCCTGGACAGAATTTACCACCCAATTAGGGTTACATTCCCAAACAACCTGTCTCGTCAACGGTGTTGCATGGTCTTGCCCTGATGGGTCAGACAACCTATCAAGTACCCCCTTCAAAGGGACTTGGGCCTAGTCTAGAAGAAATGGGAGTTGATCACCCTAAAAATGGCCCTTAGTCAATATTCAAATGGGTCTTACAAACAAATCTTATACCCCATCACCCTTCATACAAACTGACAATTCCACCCATCCACCATGGATCCAACATCCTCGATACCATACAAAGGCAAAGCCCCTATGAGGGAGCCACATCGATCCCCCAAACAAGTTTTCGTTCAAATTTCCTCCCATTAAGGTGTGCTTCATCCAACATACTACTCATGTGTTATCAGGTGTGACAACCAATAAAAATGACAATCGACCACCCTATAATTGACCGATGACCAATTTTCAGGCAAACCCAACTTCTAGCTCATTATAGAGCCACACTCTTTGCACATAAAAACAATTTACATCACCATTAAAAAAATGTGGTCGTGAATCTTCACAAAATTCCAAAAAATGTCCAACTAATTTCCAACTAACAAAATCGAACTAGTGAGAAAATCGAGTGAAAAATCATCGAAACTTCATAGGGAGGAAGCACTTGCAAGGGAGCCACAACAATCCCCCGAAATGGGGTTCCTGTTAAAAGTGTATCCCTCTAAAGCAATGACCTAACATAACATGTCTCACGTGTTACCTTTTCCAAAATTTCATATTAGTTATTATGTTAACTCCATCAAGTAAGATTTTTTTTTTTTGGATTTATGAGGCTTAGTCTATGTTAGTCTTCCTTCAGTAGATAAAAAAAACTATAAAATATATGATTCTTCCTTGAATTTTCATCAAAGAAAACTTAGATCATCATCATGGAGAGTTAGGTTGTTATTAGCTTGTATCATAACTCATCTTACAATAATCTCGATCATATTGGCTTAAATTCATATTTGTGCTCAGAATTGAGATTTTCCTAATCTCAGCCTATTCTAGGCTTGTACTAATAAACCAAGACCCTTGGTCCTTCTCTTATAAGAGATATATTCCGACCGTAGTAGAATAGAGATAATTTTAGACTTGTTTTAGGTCTTTTTTTTAATAGGAAGTCTATTTCCAACAATAGAAAGGTATTCTTACAAACTCGACTTTTGGTGAATACATCCTTCATAATCTTGACCAGGTTTCAGAGAAAAATTTGAACCTTGTTCCTAACTCTAATACCATGTTGAAATAAAAATTCATAATAGAATTTCTTGACATGATAATTGTTTCTATATGTTTTCTCATTTAGACATTACTTTATTCATTGGGTCATCAAGCAATTATACAAATACAAATATACAAGTTTAGAATAAGACTTTCAAGAGGGAAGCCTATGGCTGTGATAAGGCGTGGAAAAAATAATTTCAGAGAAAGGGAGAATTTGGGTTGGGAACAATATTTTTTTGCTAATGAATTGGTTGGGTTCCCAAGTTGCAAAAAAAGGAATTCTATCTATGATGGTATGACAACTAGGGAGTGTCAAGGTGTTCCAAGTAATGTAAGGTTCCCAAGTAAGGCTAGTTTTCAATACATGAGTGCAAAGGCGTGCATGGGAATGCTAATATGTGACAAATAGTGTGAAGGCATGTCAAATACGCTAATATGTTCCAATTGTTAAGGCATGCCAAGATGCACAAGGGTGTGACAATGCCTATCAAGGATGATCAAGGAAACAAAATGGAGAAACATGTTAAACTACAAGCAGATGAACACATAAGACTATTAATAATTCATCAATTTACCTTTTCCATGAGGGAAATTCTAGGCACACCAACAATACGTGTGAATATATTTCAAGTTCCAAAGTGTTAGTGCATTCTACGTGCCATATCTTCCTCTATTTCTTCTCATCTACTTTCCAATAATTGGTCTCAAATAACTTTAATATTAAACCATGCAAAAGCATACCAAGTCATCTCAATGCATGTCAGACATGCTAATACTGTTCAAGCGCTAAAATGTCCCAAGTTCCAATGTGCATCCAGGAGTTTTATGCGTGCTATGAAGTGGGATGGCATGTCAAAAGTGCTAAGTAGAGAGTGCCAATGAAAGGTGAGAAGTATTAGGGAGTACTAGGACAACACAAGGGAGTGCTAGGTCAAAATGTATGGAAGTGAATGAATATGAGGGTGTGTCAGGGAAGGGCAATGAGTGCTAGCTATCATGCCAAGGAGGGAGTGAGGAGGTATTCTAAGCATTCACACACAATATTGACCACTCAGTTCTTACCATTCCCACACCATAGAAAAAAATTCTAAAAATGTCATTCTTAAAATATCTTTTGTAGCTTCCTAATGTCATTCAAGTAGAATATCACAATTACGTATGCTATTAATGTTGCGATATTTTTTTATTCTCCTAAAGGAACTCTTTCTAGAAATGACCCCATAAAACATAAATCATCACGTGAAAATGAATGAACAATAGGGTGTGTTGGGGAGTGTCAGTGAGTTAGGCATGCCAAGGGGGGAGTAACAAGGAATACTAGGTAATTCTATGGAATTTCAAGAAGTTACAAGGTATGCTAACATGTTACAGATAGTTGCAAGGCGTGCTAATTCATGTCAGGCATGCCAAGAAATGCCATGTGTTAAGGCATGATGAGATGTGCCAGGTGTTAGGGTATGCAAACATGTGTTAAGGAGTGTAAGGTGACATAAGGGAACATCAAGTTAAAAGGAAAATAGATTAACACATATGAGGGTTAATAATTCACGAATTTACCTTCTCTTATAATAGATATATTCCTACCTTAGTAAAATAGAGATAATTTTAGACTTGTTTTAGGTCTCCTTTTTCAATAGGAAGTCTTTTCCAAACCATAGAAAGTTATTCTTACAAACTCGACTTCTGGTGAATACATTCTTCATAATCTTGACAAGATTTCAAAGACCAATTTGAACATTTTTCCTAACTCTAATACCATGTTGAAGTAAAAATGCAGAATATAATTTCTTGACATGATAATTGTTTATACATGTTTTATCATTTAGACATTACTTCATTCATTGGGTCATCAAAAAATTATAAAAATAAAATTATACAAGTTTAGAACAAGGCTTGCAAAAGGGAAGCCTATGGTTTTGATAAGGTGTGGAAAAACTAATTTTAGAGAAAGCTAGAATTTTGGTTTGGCACAACATTATTTTGTTAATGACTTGGTTGGGTTTTGTTGTAGCCCCGAAAATCGGGTCTACAACAAGGGGGACACCCACCTGGTCCGGAACTTGGTTAGCAGCTCCTTTTCCGTTTGATGTAGTGGGTCCGACTGGGGATAATGGGACCAGTTTCCCAATATGTGTGTGTATGTTTGAGATTTGATATTTCTTTTCTAAAATTCCTAAGTAAAAAGATTTTAATTTATTTCTAATCTATTCATATGCAAACTGTATTCTAAGAAATATCTAACTCTAAACTGACCGGGGATGTAATCTTTCAATATATGCGATCTAAAAGGATTTCAGATAACAATTGACAATAAAAATCATTCAATTATTATGAGAAAAGAATTCAATAAAGATAAACTATTTCACATAAAAATTTAGATGAAACAGTTGTGGAAAACATATCGCATATTAAGCTATTCATATATCAAGCACAAATAAATAATTATCACCGTACAAAAATGCCAAATGATAACTCAAATATTAAAACATTAACATATAAACAACTAAACATAAATATTACTTTTAACACAGAAACAAAAACAGTTAAGAGATAAAAGTACCATTTATAACTGGTTCTACTCATGAGCTAGAAGTAATAATGATTTATCTCTTCCTAATCCAACATCCATTAAGAGTACAGAAATGCAACATCAGTAACAGATATTAGACAAAGATATCAATAAATCTCGTTCCATTCATTTATCAAAACCTCCTCTGAGGGTGCAGAAATGCATGTTTTGAGGACAAGTTTTTGAAAATTTTCAGGACCCTTCTCTAAATGCATGAGAAGGGTTTAAATACTAATAACTAAAATCTAAAAATAGTTTATTACAAAAAATTAGGATTCGGTTTAAATGACTGTCCTTTTTCTAGGAAAAAATATAGTAAAACTAAAACTAAACCTAAAAATAAAGCCTATCAACTATCTACTTATGAATTTGACCTTTGATCTTGCAAGCATCCAGCATTTTTTTGAGAAGAGGTGGTTGGCCGAATTCAGATTTCAACTGTCCTGAAAAAATATAATCGACAAGTGTAGGCGCAATCTTCTCAGCATAATTAATAATACAATTAAGTGCACTACATTGACTATGTGGTTTCACTAGATGTGTCCAGTAAGAATCCCAGTTTAATCTTGTCAGTCCTTGAATTTACTTTTCCTTTTCACCAGCTTTCTGCCTCCATTCTGTTTGCAATTGATGTGCTTGCAGAAGGTGTCTTGGAATAATTTCTAAAATCAAATTAACTTTGTACAAATTTTCATCTACACAATCAGTAATGTTACTCGCTACTGTAGTTGACTCCTCTGCCGCTTTTTCTGCTTCTCTGATCTGTGCATCCCAATTATTGAAAAGTATCTCTTTATGACTATCGTTGATAATTAGTGCCCCAACTCTTCTTCCTTCCTCTGTCTTTTTCCATGCCAAATAACTAGAAACTTTTTCATTGCTAAATCATAATCATGTCGTAATTCTACGACATGATTAGTGATTTTATCACTTTGCTGACAAAAAGAGTTCCATTGTGAGATCTTCTGACATAGTATATCTTGTTGTTGCAGTAGTTGTTTGTTCAAAGAAACAGATTCTGAAATAAACTCTGGAAGCTTAGGGTCATCTTTGTGCTCCTCTTGGATAATCTATATTTGTTTCTCTTTATCGGCCCAACTTTTTTGATATCCGATTTGCATCTCTTGAAGCTCTTGCTGTAACTTTTCAAGTTTTATTTGTGCTTCACTGTTAGCATGAGCCTGTTGCAATTGTTGTTGAAGAACTTGTATCTGATCTTCTTTTTTATTTAATAATAGCCTTACCTCAGATGCTTTTTCAATAGTTGCGGAGGCATAAGCTCCTATAATCTGAGATAACTTGGTAATATTATCAGTTGGATTGGTAGTAGGGTCCTTCCATAAGACATCTAATTGTTCTGCCTCAGTAAAGATTGAGCTCTCCAACTTTCTCTTTTTCCTCTACTTCCTCACTACTGCTTTATACTGCAGGCTGTAGAATACATCTAGAGGAGGAATGTCCTCTATATTGAGTACAATTTCAGAAGAGGGAGTGATATTTATATGCTCAGTTTCTGTGACGTTGCCACTTATTCCCATGCTCAAAACTTTTGTTGTCTGTACAGGGGTCTGTATATTCTGTCCTTCCACATTAAGCAATTGATTAAAATTTTCCCATTCTTTGTCCAATTCAGTCCCGACTATTGGTTGTTGTACATTGAGAGGTGGAAGATTCAACTACGGAGTGGTAAAAGTCTATTGTTGTGAAAGCTCTTTTTATTGGGCTGTATATTTCACTGAGCTTTCATCATTATCAATATTTTTAGAACGCTAAGAAGTCTCTTTGTCAAACTTTTACTTAGACTTTTCCGTATCCGAACTGCCACTAAGACTGACACTAGGAGTTGGTTCCCTTGCGGGTTCCAAGCGTAAATTTTCCAAAGGGATAGCAGTTAGTCTTCTCTCTCTGTAAACTTTAAATTCTTGAAAATATTCTGGGGATAAATGTGTTTGAGCTAAATGCAAAACTTCTTTAAATGAACATTTTGTTTGAAACATATCATCAAAAGGATCTTCTTCTCCAGAAAACACTCTTACTTTGATTGCAGTGGTGAAATTTTTAACAACATCAATTGGATCAAATAACCTTCTTGAAAACTTGAACAGTTGTAAGCATGTAATATTGCTTACCTCTTTGAATGTGTGACCAACATCAAACAATGAAAATGCTCCACAGGCTGCGGGAAATTGTGGCCAAATGCCCTTCTTCTTCTCCTTTAATTCCTTTGTCAAACCTCCTTCACCACAGGTTTGATAAGCAATCTCCCGAGCTACAAGTTTATCCGAAAAATACAGGGGTAAAACATGGGGGGAAGCAGAACTTCCAAAAACCCTCACATAAGTAAACAACTCTTCTCCAAACCATCTTGCGACAGGGAGAATGTCGACTTCTGCTTCCGGGGATAACCTTGGAGCATCCTTATTATACAATATTCTGTACAGAGGCAGCATTATGCCATGGAAAATTTTGTAAAAATGAGGAACAAACTTTGATTCCCACAACTCTTTGTGATAGACATGAATAGGCAAGCGATCATGAATTGTCCATTGCCAACCCATCAAAGGGAATTTAGAAACAAAACAAATTGAATCCATAACATAGGCAGATAGATAAAAAGGAGGAAAAATCCTCTGAAAAACAGTCTGTTTAGACCAGTAACTGAAAATAGCAGTGGCCAAATTATCAGACAAGATTTTGGCCCAGTCTACAATTGTAGCGTTAACAACAGAATTCAACAAAGGTAGCCATTCCGGCAAGACCATATTTATGTCAGGCTTTCCAAGAAGCCTGCATAACATAGCAGCAGCAAAACAATATGGAAAGGTGAGCGAACCAGTACTGTACATACCGTGTTTCTTTTTCTTCAATGGTTCATCTCTTTTGGTCCATTCCTTGGTGCATTCCGCCAAATTTGCATTTTCTCTGGCAAATTTCTCCATAAATTGTTTGTTGTAAGTCGCCTGAGGTTCCGGTAAGTGATACATAAGCCTCAAATCTTTTGTAGTGAATGACCCGATGAGTTCTTGTCCTGGAGTTCTAAATTGCCTGTCTGAAATATCGGTGTTATCCAGCACCCATTTTACCAGATCTGTATATGGAAGAATTCTCGGTCTTGCTACTATTCTGTGCAGAAATGAACAAGCCAATTCTGTAAGAGATGCTTCATAGGAATTACTTGATCCTGCAGTAGCTGCAACTTCCATTACCCTGGGATTTTATTCTTCGAGTAGATTATGCATGCCCTCCTAGGTAGTGATACCGGTGTCCTTGTTGCAAGCAGTATCCGCATACAAGGAAGCCATCTCTTTGTTTTCAGCACTCAGAACTTTCTCTTTCTTACCCATAATGCTCTGTGAATGATTTGTATAGTCTTCTACTCCTTCGCGCCTGTGGTTTTACAAATTAAGTGAGAGTAATGATATGAGAAAGGTGACGGGATAGTTTTAAATGCTGAAGGTGGATGAAAAATATTATTTTAAATGTGAAATAACCTCTCAATCAAAACAAAATCCTTTCCATCAATGATTAACAATCCATTCATTAATTTTGACATCAAAGCGCATAACGGATATTTATTTATGAAAATATTTACTTTGGACAATGCGCTAGAAGAATCTCCGATAATGCGATTTGCGATCTGCTATGCAATATCGCAAAATCGCAATATCGTACATCACAATCATCGCAAATTGAAATTATTGCAGGATCGCATTCATCACAAATCGCAACATCCACAAATCGTAGTCTCATATCATCGCGAAATCGCAATATCGCAAAATCGCGAAATCGCAATTTCACAAAATATAACTTATTAAACAACTTTTTTGCGATATGTGGCTTGTGATCAATACTTTAATGTATAGTTCTTTAGGATCGTGCTATCGCAATATCGCGGAATCACAATTTTAAAAGATTCTTCCTTTACAAAGGATATCCACTTTTTGCGATGGATGCGGTATTTTTCTTCAAAGAAAGATTATGTTTTGATCTATCATAAACTTAGGTTTATTTTAAAGATTTTCAAAGGAATTTCCCTAAGTTATGATAGTTAGTTTTATTTGAGAAAGGAAACAAACACTAATTAATTTTTTTTTTCGATTTTTTGACTAAGGGTCCCCACTTATTTAGTATTATTACTAATATTAAATAAGAAAGGGGGTTGTTGTTGGCCACAACAATTGGCGATTCACTTGGAAGAACCAGTTATCTCTGATTTTCTTTTGAATTTTCTAAAATTTTCAAAACAGAAAATTTTCCAGAAAATCAAACTTTATTATAAAAAGGCAAAGTACATTATGCTTTTAATCTATAAATGATATTTCATTTCTTCTATATTCAACTTTGATTATTCACTTCCTCAAGCTAGTCACTGCATTTACATCAGTCATTACTTGGTTTATAAAGATAAAAACAAAGGCTTCTCTGTAAATCAGCTTTAAATATGCCCATTTGTCTTAGGTAGAGCCACTGCTGCCAGCAAGCGTTTATAGCCTCGACAGGGTTACCTATTACCAAGCAATGATCCTGTATCCTATTTAGAGAAATATACAATTTTCAAAGAGAAATCCATATTCACACTTATTGCTTTTGTTTTTCTTTTTTATTCTTAAAGAACAATGTCTTGGTTTGGTAGCCAATTCATGACAATGCCATTCACTTGATTTATAACTTTGTTGAACAAGCTGGCTCGTGATGAGACCCCTTGTCTTTTGATTGCAACAATCTTGAGTCATTGCCCTGTTATGGTATGCAGTATTGGAAAAGTCAGCAAGCTATAATATCTATGATCATGATAAGTCGGCTCATGATGAGACCTCTTACTCTTTAAATTAAAAAGTGTATTATTGGATAATTCTTTGAACATTGTAATTTTCTAAGTGGGGAGGATATCATTGTTTCCTTAACATAGCTCTAGACGACAATAGTAGAGTTTTTTGGAAGGAACTTTTCTATAGAGAAACTTTGTTTTGTTATTGATACCTTTCATTGAACTGATATAAAACAATCTTTCACTAAAAGTTGCCTTTCATCAAAGTTTTCAAAGTTGAAACTAGTATCATTTCAAGACTAAATTTTTATTTTTTTTTAAACTGTATCTTTGAATAACAATGATCAATATTCTGAAAAGAATTCTATTTATAAAAGTGAAGAAACAAAATCTAAAAAGAGAATTTATCTCTTCTTTGTGAATTTCAAATGTAACCATTAACAATTTGTTTTATTTTAACAAATAAAGAAAACTAATATACAAAATAGAAGAATGATCTCCTATGGAAAGTATTTTTTGAGAATTTTTCCATTAACAGGTAAAGACTCTCTTTTTCCAGTTAAATCCTGTAACATAAAAGTAGATGGACCTATGATTTCTAAAATTTGAAAAGGACCAAGCCACATTCGTTGAAATTTCGCATGTCTTCCGTTTTCCTCATGAGCCCTGTCCCATTTGAAAACAAGATCTCCAACCTGAAAGTCTTTTCTGGTTATCATGTTTGAATCAAAAGAATCTTTTACTAATTCTTGATGATGAGCATGAGTTATTTTGGCTTTTTCTTGTTGTTCTTCTAACTTAATTATTTCCATCTGTCTTAGTTGCAAGGAAAAAGTTGGTGCTTCATCTATATATTAAACTAAGGCCAAAGAAGGAATTGCTAAATGAGTTGGAAGAACTACTTATTTCCCATAAACTAAATTAAAGGGAGAAGTGCCAATAGAAGCCTTCTGTGTTATTTGATCTGCCCATAAAGCATATATTAAAGATTTATGCCAATTTTTATGATTTTGATCAATGGTTTACTTAATGATTCTAATTAAGTTTTTATTTGTGGATTTAGCTAACCCATTTCCCTATGGATAATATTTGGCAGAGTATTTAAGTTTAAAACCTCTCTTGAGTGCAAATTCAGTCATAGCATTACCAGAAAAATATGATGCATTGTCAAACACTAAAGAAGAAGGTAAACCAAACCTGGTGATTATGAATTGATCTATGAATTCAATGATGTGCTCAGCATTAGCAGTCTTGAGAGGGACTGCTTCTACACATTTCATAAAATAATCAGTTGCTGTAATGATATACCTATGTTGCTTAGAAGAGTGAGGAACGATCTCACCTATTATGTCCAATCCCCATTGATCAAAAGGCTGTTCAATGTTTAATGGTTGTAATGGTAATGATGGCTTCTTTTGTTTTCCAGCTGCAGTTTGAAAAATTTGACATTTTCTTACATTGCTATGTGAATCTTTGAATAAAGTGGGCCAGTAATAGCCTGCACGAAGAATTTTATGTGCAGTAGCATCTCCAGTATAATGTCCACCTGTTAGCCCATCATGAAGTTCCTGCAAGACTTTTTTAGCTTCAGATTTATCCAAACATCTAAGAAGAACATAATCACAATTCATTTTAAAAAGAACATCGTTTACAAGCTGATATCATTTAGCCTTCAACCTTAAAGCTCTTTTCTTGGTGTGATCTAGATTTGGAGGAGCATATCCATTTTTCAGATAAAAAGTGATATCAGCATATAATTATTCAACATCGTTTAGGCTTACCTCATACATTTGTATCTCTTCAGATGATTTCTCAGAAATCTGTGATGTCCAGCTAGTATTTTGCAAAAGCCTTGACCTCTTACAATATTTGCTGGTTTGACTTCAACATCATATTCTTGTAAGGCAGTAATCTAATTAGCTCTTTTCTCACCCAAATATTTTTGGACTAAAATATTTCTTACCGCTGGAAATGGTACAATGATTTTTGTATGGGTTTTAAGTAAAAAGGGTCTGAAATACTTAATTTCTTTAAAAACAGTGTAAGCTTGTTTCTCCACATCTGAGTAATTCAACTTAGTTGCCTGTAAATTTGAACTGAAGAAAGAAATTGGGGCTTCTGCTTTGTCTTTATTTGCTTGAGAGAGAATCACAGCGTAAGATTTATCAGACGCAAATGTGTACAAAATAAAAGGATCGAAAAAATTTGGAGTTGCTAAAGATGGAGCATTAATGATTGCTTGTTTGATTAGATTGAATGCCACATATTCATCTTGGCCCCATTTGAAGTTTGAATTATTTTTAATCATTGCTTGTAAAGGAGATACAATTCTTGAAAAATCTAGTACAAATCTCTTTACAAAATTAATTTGGCCGAGAAAAGATTGCATAGCTTTCTTGTTGTGAGGTAAAGATATTTCAGAAATCTCTTTGATTCTGTCAGGATCAATATGAATTCCAGATTTTGACACTATGAATCCAAGAATTTTTCCTTCACTTAATGCAAAAAAGGATTTTTTCAAGTTAAGTGAAATTCCATACCTTTGACAACGTTGGAATATCTGCTTCAAATCTCTAAGATGATTGCTTCCTTTTTTGGAATATATAGTTATATCATCCAAATAAATTGCCACTGATTTGTTAACTAATCCCTTAAAAGCAATGTCCATGGCTCTTTGAAATGTGGCACCAGAATTGATCAAAGCAAAAGGCATCTTTTGATATGCATAAGTGCCCCATTTAGTTCCAAATGTAGTTTTCAATTGATCATCTGGATGGACTAACACTTGGCTGTAGCCAGATAAACCATATAAGAAAGACATTAATTCTGATCTTGGAATTGCCTGTAATATTTGCTCCATGGGAGGCAAAGGAAAATTATCTTTTTGGCAGGCTTTATTAAGATTTCGAAAGTCAATGCAAATTCTAATATCTCTGTTTTTATTTCTAACAAGAACCATATTGGAAACCCATTTAGAATGTCGAATAGGAAAAATAATTTTGGCTTTCAATAACTTATTGAGTTCAGATTTGATTTGATTTTCTAGATTGGGATGGATTTTTCTGATCTTTTGTTGTATAGGTTTCTCATCATTTATCATTGGGATAGTATGTTGGATGATAGAAGTGTCATAAGTTTTGAGTTCATCATAGTTCCAAGCAAAGACACTTTTATATTGTTTCAAAAGACGAACATATGTTGATTTTTCTTCAGGAGTTAGACCAAGGCCTAGGTTGATATTCTGTGGTTTGGTATCAGTTCCTAGATTTACTAATTCATAATTCAAAGTTGAAATTTGTAATTTTGAATTGGTAGATCTTTTAAATCGGTCTTTCAAATCGTAGAGGTCTTCTAATTTGACTATTGACTTTGGAATAGCATTATTAGTGCTATCACGTTGTAGTTGTTTGTCATGTTGGTCTTCATCGATTACCTGATTGGTATAAGATCCTTCAGATGTGAGGAAACTTACAATATCAGGATCATCGTTGAAAATTCTCCAAATGGTAACGTTATCCAGAATCGAAGGTCTAAATATTAATTCAATTGAAAATCGATCAGAACTAAAGCCTTCTGCAGGGATGAGCTTAGAGGCTACATTGGCTAAGAGGTTTGCACTAGAATTTTGGATTCTAGGAATTGGTGAAATATTGAATGCTATAAAATGTTCAATCAGATCTTGAACTAAAGATTGATAATGCTTTAAATGACCTGATAAACAATGTATAGTATTGCGTACCTGTTTGATTAAAATTTATGAATCTCCGAAAACTTGCATATATTTGATTTCCAATCCGATTGCTTTATATAACCCTTGGATTAAAGCCTCGTACTTTGCGGTATTATTAGTGCACTCAAACTCAAGTCTGTAGGTTAGCATAATATTGTTTCCCTCTGGACTAACCAACATGCATCCTGCTCCTGCTCCTTCATTAGACTTAGAACCATCAAAAAATAGTTTCAAAAATAAAGATTTATTTACAGGAGTATCTAAAAAATTAATACATTTAGAACTGTCTATTTGAGAAAAATTTTCTATTTGAGATAAAACAGAATGTTTTAAATAAGGTGAAGTATGAGCATTTAAATTTCCTAAGAAATAATCAACTGAATAATTGCCAATGATATTACTGCTGTATGCGACTGGTTCATTCTCTCCTTCCAGTTCTATTACTATGTATTTCTGATGCTTTTCTCGTTCAACATTTATCTGATTTGGTTTACCATTGTAAGGAAGCCACATGTGCGACCAATCAGTTGCAAAGTATCCATGAATTTTTTCTGACCAATCTCTGCTAAGAATTAAGCCATAAAATTTTGGAATATCTGCAACTAAAATATCAATAACTTGACATACCTTTGGATTTGATGACAGCCTTATGGTAACCTGGTTTAATTCACCAGTCACTTCAACTTGCGATTGATCTAACTGCACTATGCGTACAATAGATTTTTGTGGTTGAACATTCAATTTTGCACATACTGATTTTGGTAGAATATTAGATGAAGCTCTAGAATCCACTAAATAGTTATGAAAATTCTTATTAAAAACTTCATAAGTAAGAAGGAATGGAGGAGTATGAGATCTGGACCTTCCTCCAATTAAAGCGATATTTTCAAGATCAACTTTACTAATCGAATTAATTGGAGGTATTCCCATGTCATTGGAAGCTTGAGAAATTACAGGATCGGGCAAAGGTTTTTCTGGTACAGCATGTAATTCTTTCAAATGTACTTTTTGTTGGTGTTTTAACTTGCTCAATTCATAAAAAGTGATGTTAGCCCTAGTCTTCTTCATATCTTCTATAATGTTATATTCCATTTCATCCGGAAAAATCAGTGTTCTTGATGGAATTGATGAATCTGTTTGGACAGGGCTAGCTTGAATTGCTTTGGATGTCATTTTCTTGGGTGCAACTTTATCCTTAGTCAATGAGCTTGCGCTCTTTGGCTTAGGAGTAGTTTGAGTAGGATCAAGTTGATTTCTACTTCGAGTGCTAACCGGGGATGCTTCTTGATCTTCCTCATCTGGGAGGATGAAATCCCACATGCCTTGTACTTGTAACACCTCTTCTTCATCAGTAGTTTCTTCAGTAACATTCTCTTCTTCTTCTTCTTCTGATTCAGCATTTGTAATAGCATTTCGTGGCTTTGGATCAGTTCAAGGATTTCTTCTAAAAGGCTTAAAAGATTTTTTAGAAGATGTTTCTGCCACTTGTTTCTTGATATCAACCATCTCATTGGACATGGTTTTCAAAAACATTTGTAATCCTTCTAAATCAAATGGATCTTTTGGTTGTTTTTTCTTGGGATCTTCTTTAAAAGTGACCTTTTTGGATTTCCGTTCTTCTATTGCATTTTTCTTTTCTAAAGAAATGATTCATTTCTCTAATGCTATTGTTTCCTTCATATTGTCTGCCAAAGTTGTTTTGTTTGCCCTATCAACAAAGATTGCTATGTTTGATGGCAAAGCAGAAATGTACCATTCACTTCACACTTCTTCGCTAGGCTTGGAGGCAGTAGGAATTTTGTTTAACAATTTATTGAAATGTGAATTGAAATCCTTGACAAGTTCTTTTGAATCAGCTCTAAGATTAGACAAATCATTGATCAATGTTGCTGTAGACCTGTCATCACCAAATTTAGTCAAAAATTGATCTTGAAAGATATCCCAACTAGTAATAGATCCAGATGGTAATGAGAAATACCATGATCCAGCTGCTCCTTGTAGGGTATAAGGAAAATTTCAGACAAAAACATCTTCATTAACAACTCCATTGAGATTTATGGATAACATAAAGTTGTTTATATGTTCTTCTGCTAGCATGCCTGCTTCAGGATTAAACTTAGACAACCATTTTTCAGGATGGGTCGGTATTTGACTCAAGGGTGCAGGCATTAAGACTGCCCCTGGATTATTCCATGGCATTTGGGCCATCACTGAACTACTAACAGATGAAAGTGTAGAAGATGATATTTATGACTGAGAAGATGAAGATATTACAATTTGAGAAGGAGATGTGGAAGATTAAGTGGACTGATGGACAGTAGTTTGAAGTGGAGGATTGGGTGGTTGAATTAGCGATGAAGAGTTTGAGATGGATGATGATGATGAAAGAGTCTCACTATCAGACCCTTTAGGTGATTTCATAGCTCTTTTTCTTGTAGGTAGAGGTAGCTCAGTTGGCTGAATGCCAAGCTTTTCACTCTATAATCTAGTGAGAGTATGACCAGGATTATATTGCGAAGTCACACTGCCTTGAGATTTATCAGACCTTTGAGGTGATATTGAAAATCTCTGAACTTTATGAATCAAAGATTCAACTTCAAGAGGTTCAATAGCAGCTTCTTCTGAAAAGTCTAGATTTGTAGCAGTGTCTGTTCTTCTTTCGACTTCTGGTTCTAGATTTAAAATTTATGAGTATGATGGAGAAGTCGAGGAAGATGGTGAGGGTGATTTACTCTTAGAATGGTATTTAGATTTAGATTCACTTTCCATTCATAGTTCTAGGCCGTCCTTCTAGCGCCAAATATGTTGAAGCCCCGAAAATTGATTCTACAACAACGGGGCTACCCACCCGGTCCGGACCTTGGTTAGCAGCTCCTTTTCCATTTGATGTAGTGAGTCTGACTGGGGATAATGGGACCAGTTTCCCAATATGTGTGTGTATGTTTGAGATTTGATATTTCTTTTCTAAATTTCCTCAGTAAAATGCTTTTAATTTATTTCTAATCTATTCATATTTAAACTGTATTCTAAGAAATGTCTAACTCTAAACTAACCCAGGATGTAATCTTTCAATATATGCGATCTAAAAGGATTTCAGATAACAATTGATAATAAAAATCATTCAATTATTATGAGAAAAGAATTCAATAAAGATAAAATATTTCACATAAAAATTTAGATGAAACAGTTGTGGCAAACATATCACATATTAAGCTATTCATATATCAAGCACAAATAAATAATTATCACCGTACAAAAATGGCAAATGATAACTCAAATATTCAAACATTAACATATAAACAAATAAACAAAAATATTACTTTTAACACAGAAACAAAAACAGTTAAGAGATAAAAGTACCATTTATAACTGGTTCTACTCATGAGCTAGAAGTAATAATGATTTATCTCTTCCAAATCCAACATCCATTAAGAGTACAAAAATGCAACATCAGTAACAGATATTAGACATAGATATCAATAAATCTCTTTCCATTCATTTATCAAAACCTCCTCTGAGGGTGCAGAAATGCATGTTCTGAGGACAAGTTTTTGACAAATTTTAGGACCCTTCTCTAAATGCATGAGAAGGGTTTAAATACTAATAACTAAAATCTAAAAATAGTTTATTACAAAAATTTAGGATTCAGTTTAAATGACCATCCTTTTTCTAGGCAAAAATATAGTAAAACTAAAACTAAACCTAAAAATAAAGACTATCAACTATCTACTTATGAATTTGATCTTTGATCTTGCAAGCATCCAACATTTTTTTGAGAAGAGGTGGTTGGCCGATTTCATATTTCAACTGTCCTGAAAAAACAGAGTCGGCAAGTGTAGGCGCAATCTTCTCAGCAGAATTAATAATAAAATTAAGCGCACTGCATTGACTGTGTGGTTTCACTAGATGTGTCCAGTAAGAATCCCAGTTTAATCTTGTCAGTCCTTGAATTGACTTTGCTTTTTCATCAGCTTTCTTCCTCCATTCTGTTTGCAATTGCTGTGCTTGCAGAAGGTGTCCCGGAATAATTTCTCAAATCAAATTAACTTTGTGCAAATTTTCATTTACACAATCAGTAAGGTTACTCGCTGCTGTAGTTGAATCCTCTGCCACTTTTTTTGCTTCTCTGATCTGTGCATCCCAATTATTGAAAAGTATCTCTTTATGACTGTCGTTGATAATTGGTGCCCCAACTCTTCTTCCTTCCTCTGTCTTTTTCCATGCCAAATAATTAGAAACTTTTTCATTGCTAAATCATAATCATGTCGTAATTCTACGACATGATTAGTCATTTTATCACTTTGCTGACAAAAAGTGTTCCATTGTGAGATCTTCTGACATAGTATATCTTGTTGTTGCAGTAGTTGTTTGTTCAAAGAAACAGACTCTGAAATAAACTCTGGAAGCTTAGGGTCATCTTTGTGCTCCTCTTGGATAATCTATATTTGTTTCTCTTTATCGGCCCAACTTTTTTGATATCCGATTTGCATCTCTTGAAGCTCTTGCTGTAACTTTTCAAGTTTTATTTGTGCTTCACTGTTAGCATGAGCCTATTGCAATTGTTGTTGAAGAAATTATATCTGATCTTATTTTTTATTTAATAATAGCCTTACCTCAGATGCTTTTTCAATAGTTGCGGAGGCATAAGCTCCTATAATCTGGAATAACTTGTTAAGATTATCAGTTGGATCTGTAGTAGGGTCCTTCCATAAGACATCTAATTGTTCTGCCTCAGTAGAGATTGAGCTCTCCAAATTTCTCTTTCTCCTCTACTTCCTCACTACTTCTTTATACTATGGGCTGTAGAATACATCTAGAGGAGGAATGTCCTCTATATTGAGTACAATTTCAGAAGAGGGAGTGATAGGTATATGCTCAGTTTCTGTGACGTTGCCACTTATTCCCGTGCTCAAAAATTTTGTTGTCTTTACAGGGGTTTTTATATTTTCTCCTTCCACATTAAGAAATTGATTAAAAGTTTCCCATTCTTTGTCCAATTCAGTCCTGACTGTCGGTTGCTATACATTGAGAGGTGGAAGATTCAACTGTGGAGTGGTAAAAGTCTGTTGTTGTGAAAACTCTTTTGATCGAGCTGTATCCTTCACTGAACTTTCATCATTATCAGTATTTTTAGAATGCTCAGAAGTCTCTTTGTCAGACTTCGACTTAGACTTTTCTGTATTTGAGCTACCACTAAGACTGACACTAGGAGTTGGTTCCCTTGCGGGTTCCAAGCGTAAATTTTCCAAAGGGATAGTAGTTAGTCTTCTCTCTCTGTAAACTTTAAATCCGTGAAATTATTCTGGGGATAACTATGTTTGGGCTAAATGCAAAACTTCTTTAAATGAACATTTTGTTTGAAACATATCATCAAAAGGATCTTCTTCTCTAGAAAATGCTCTTACTTTGATTGCAGTGGTGAAATCTTTGACAACATCATTTGGATCAAATAACCTTCTCAAAAACTTGCACAGTTGAAGCATGTAATACTTCTTACCTCTTTGAATGGGTGACCAACATCAAACAATGAAAATGTTCCACAGGCTACGGGAAATTGTGGCCAAATACCCTTCTTCTCCTCCTTCAATTCCTTTGTCAAACCTCCTTCACCACAGGTTTGATAAGAAATCTCCTGAGCTACAAGTTTATCCGGAACATACAGGGGTAAAACATGGGGGGAAGCAGAACTTCCAAAAACCCTCACATAAGTAAACAACTCTTCTCCAAACCATCTTGCGACAGGGAGAATGTCAACTTCTGCTTCTAGGGATAACCTTGGAGCATCCTTATTATACAATATTCTGTACAAAGGCAGCATTATGCCATGGAAAATTTTGTAAAAATGAGGAACAAACTTTGATTCCCACAACTCTTTGTGATAGACATGAATAGGCAAGGGATCATGAATTGTCCATTGCCAACCCATCAAAGGGAATTTAGAAACAAAACAAATTGAATCCATAACATAGGCAGATAGATAAAAATGAGGATAAATCCTCTGAGAAACAGTCCGTTTAGACTGGTAACTGAAAGTAGCAGTGGCCAAATTATCAGACAAGATTTTGGCCCAGTCTACAATTGTAGCGTTAGCAACAGAATTCAACAAAGGGAACCATTCAGGCAAGACCATATTTATGTCAGGCTTTCCAAAAAGCCTGCATAACATAGCAGCAGCAAAACAATATGGAGAGGTGAGCGAACCAGTACTGTACATACCGTGTTTGTTTTTCTTCAATGGTTCATCTCTTTTGGTCCATTCCTTGGTGCATTCCACCAAATTTTCATTTTCTCTGGCGAATTTCTCCATAAATTGTTTGTTGTAAGTCGTCCGAGGTTCCGGTAAGTGATACATAAGCCTCAAATCTTCTGTAGTGAATGACCTAATGAGTTCTTGTCCTGGAGTTATAAATTGCCTGTCTGAAATATCGGTGTTATCCAGCACCCATTTTACCATATCTGTATATGGAATAATTCTCTGTCTTGCTGCTATTCTGTGCAGAAATGAACAAGCCAATTCTGTAAGAGATGCTTCAGAGGAATTACTTGATCCTGCAGTAGCTACGACTTCCATTACCCTGGGATTTTCTGCTTCGAGCAGATTATGCATGCCCTCCGAGGTAGTGATACCGGCGTCCTTGTTGCAAGTAGTATCCGCATACAAGGAAGCCATCTCTTTTTTTTCAGCACTCAGAACTTTCTCTTTCTTACCCATAATGCTCTGTGAATGCTTTGTATAGTCTTCTGCTCCTTCGCGCCTGCGGTTTTACGAATTAAGTGAGAGTAATGATATGAGAAAGGTGATGGGATAGTTTTAAATGCTGAAGGCGGATGAAAAATATTATTTTAAACGTGAAATAACCTCTCAATCAAAACAAAATCCTTTCCATCAATGATTAACAATCCATTCATTAATTTTGACATCAAAGCGCATAACGGATATTTATTTATGAAAAGATTTACTTTGGACAACGCGCTAGAAGAATCTGTGATAATGCAATTTGCGATCTGCTATGCAATATCTCAAAATTGCCATATCGCATGTCGCAATCATCGCAAATCGAAATTATTGCAGGATCGCATTCATCGAAAATTGAAACATCCACAAATCGCAGTCTCATATCATCGCGAAATCGCAATATCGCAAAATCGCGAAATTGCAATTTCACAAAATATAACTTATTAAACAAATTTTCTGCGATATGCGGTTTATGATCAATACTTTAATGTATAGTTCTTTGGGATCACACTATCGCAATATCGCGGAATCACAATTTTAAAAGATTCTTCCTTTACAAAGGATATCCAATTTTTGCGATGGATGCGGTATTTTTCTTCAAAGAAACATTATGTTTTGATCTATCATAAACTTAGGTTTATTTTAAAGATTTTCAAAGGAATTTCCCTAAGTTATGATAGTAAGTTTTATTTGAGAAAGGAAACAAACACTAATTAAATTTTTTTTTTGGATTTTTTGACTAAGGGTCCCCACTTATTTAGTATTATTACTAATATTAAATAAGAAGGGGGGTTGTTGCTGGCCACAAAAATTGGCGATTCACTTGGAAGAACCAGTTATCTCTGCTTTTCTTTTAAATTTTCTAAAATTTTCAAAACAGAAAATTTTCCAGAAAATCAAACTTTATTATAAAAAGACAAAGTACATTATGCTTTTAATCTATAAATGATATTTCATTTCTTCTATATTCAACTTTTATTATTCACTTCCTCAAGCTAGTCGCTGCATTTACATCATTCATTACTTGGTTTATAAAGATAAAAACAAAGGCTTCTATGTAAATCAGCTTTAAATATGCCCATTTGTCGTAGGTAGAGCCATTGCTGTCAGCAAGCGTTTATAGCCTCGACAGGGTTACCTGTTACCCATCAATGATCGTGTATCCTATTTAGAGAAATATACAATTTTCAAAGAGAAATCCATATTCACACTTATTGCTTTTGTTTTTCTTTTTTATTCTTAAAGAACAATGTCTTGGTTTGGTAGCCAATTCATGACAATGCCATTCACTTGATTTATAACTTTGCTGAACAAGCTAGCTCGTGATGAGACCCCTTGTCTTTTGATTGCAACAATCTTGAGTCATTGCCCTGTTATGGTATGCAGTATTGGCAAAGTCAGCAAGCTATAATATCTATGATCATGATAAGTCGGCTCGTGATGAGACCTCTTACTCTTTAAGTTAAAAAGTGTGTTATTGGATAATTCTTTGAACATTGTAATTTTCTAAGTGGGGAGGATATCATTGTTTCCTTAAGATAGCTCTAGACGACAATAGTAGAGTTTTTTGGAAGGAACTTTTCTATAGAGAAACTTTGTTTTGTTATTGATACCTTTCATTGAACTGATATAAAACAATCTTTCACTAAAAGTTGCCTTTCACCAAAGTTTTCAAAGTTGAAACTAGTATCATTTCAAGACTAAAGTTTTTTTTTTTGTTTTAACTGCATCTTTGAATAACAATGATCAATATTCTAAAAAGAATTATATTTATAAAAGTGAAGAAACAAAATCTAAAAAGATAATTTATCTCTTCTTTGTGAATTCCAAATGTAACCATTAACAATTTCTTTTATTTTAACAAATAAAGAAAACTAATATACAAAATAGAAGAATGATCTCCTATGGAAAGTGTTTTTTGAGAATTTGTCCATTAACAGTTAAAGACTCTCTTTTTCCTGTTAAATCCTGTAACATAAAAGTAGATGGACCTATGATTTCTAAAATTTGAAAAGGACCAAGCCACATTTGTTGAAATTTCGTATGTCTTCCTTTTTCCTCATGAGCCTTGTCCCATTTCAAAACAAGATCTCCAACCTGAAAGTCTTTTCTGGTTATCATGTTTGAATCAAAACAATCTTTTACTAATGCTTGATGATGAGCATGAGTTATTTTGGCTTTTTCTTGTTGTTCTTCTAACTTAATTATTTCCATCTGTCTTAGTTGCAAGGAAGAAGTTGGTGCTTCATCTATATATTGAACTAAGGCCAAAGAAGGAATTGCTAAATGAGTTGGAAGAACTACTTATTTCCCATAAACTAAAATAAAGGGAGAAGTTCCAATAGAAGCCTTCTGTGTTATTCAATCTTCCCATAAAGCATATATTAAAGATTTATGCCAATTTTTATGATTTTGATCAATGGTTCACTTAATGATTCTAATTAAGTTTTTATTTGTGGATTCAGCTAACCCATTTCCCTGTGGATAATAGTTGGCAGAGTATTTAAGTTTAAAACCTCTCTTGAGTGCAAATTCAGTCATAGCATTACCAGAAAAATATGATGCATTGTCAAACACTAAAGCAGAAGGTAAACCAAACCTGGTGATTATGAACTGATCTATGAATTCAATGATGTGCTCAGCATTAGAAGTCTTGAGAGGGACTGCTTCTACCCATTTCGTAAAATAATTAGTTGCTGTAATGATATACCTATGTTGCTTAGAAGAGTGAGGAACAATCTCACCTATTATGTCCAATACCCATTGATCAAAAGGTTGTTCAATGTTTACTGGTTGTAATGGTAATGATGGTTTCTTTTGTCTTCCAGCTGCAGTTTGACAAATTTGACATTTTCTTACATTGCTATGTGAATCTTTGAATAAAGTGGGCCGATAATAGCCTGCACGAAGAATTTTATGTGCAGTAGCATCTCTAGTATAATGTCCACCTGCTAGCCCATCATGAAGTTCCTGCAAGAATTTTTTAGCTTCAGATTTCTCCAAACATCTAAGAAGAATAGAATCATAATTCATTTTAAAAAGAACATCATTTACAAGTTGATATTTTTTAGCCTTCAACCTTAAAGCTCTTTTCTTGGTGTGATCTAGATTTGGAGGAGCATATCCATTTTTCAGATAAAAAGTGATATCGACATATAATTATTCAACATCGTTTAGGCTTACCTCATACATTTGTATCTCTTCAGATGATTTGTCAGAAATCTGTGATGCTCCAGCTAGTATTTTGCAAAAGCCTTGACCTCTTACAATATTTTCTGGTTTGATTTCAACATCATATTCTTGTAAGGCAATAATCTAATTAGCTCTTTTATCACCCAAATATTTTTGGACTAAAAGATTTCTTACCGCTGGAAACAGTACAATGATTTTTGTATGGGTTTTAAGTAAAAAGGGTCTGAAATACTTAATTTATTTAAAAATAGCGTAAGCTTGTTTCTCCACATCTGAGTAATTCAACTCAGCTCCCTGTAAATTTGAACTGAAGAAAGAAATTGGGGCTTCTGCTTTGTCTTGATTTTCTTGAGTGAGAATCACAGCGTAAGATATATCAGAGGCAAATGTGTACAAAATAAAAGGATCCAAAAAATTTGGAGTTGCTAAAGATGGAGCATTAATGATTGCTTGTTTGATTAGATTGAATGCCTCATATTCATTTTGGCCCCATTTGAAGTTTGAATTCTTTTTAATCATTGCTTGTAAAGGAGATACAATTCTTGAAAAATCTGGTACAAATCTCTTTACAAAATTAATTTGGCCGAGAAAAGATTGCATAGCTTTCTTGTTGTGAGGTAAAGATATTTCAGAAATCGCTTTGATTTTATCAGGATCAATATGAATTCCAAATTTTGAAACTATGAATCCAAGAATTTTTCCTTCACTTAATGCAAAAAAGGATTTTTTCAAGTTAAGTGAAATTCCATACCTTTGACAACGTTGGAATATCTGCTTCAAATCTCTAAAATGATTGCTTCGTTTTTTCGAATATAAAATTATATCATCCAAATAAATTACCATTGATTTGTTAACTAATCCCTTAAAAGCGATGTCCATGGCTCTTTGAAATGTGGCACTAGCATTGATCAAAGCAAAAGGCATCTTTTGATATGCATAAGTGCCCCATTTAGTTCTAAATGTAGTTTTCAATTGATCATCTGGATGGACTAACACTTGGTTGTAGCCAGAGAAACCATCTAAGAAAGACATTAATTCTGATCCTGCAACTACCTGTAATATTTGCTCCATGGGAGGCAAAGGAAAATTATCTTTTTGGCAGGCTTTATTAAGATTTCGAAAGTCAATGCAAATTCTAATATCTCCGTTTTTATTTCTAACAGGAACCATATTGGAAACCCATTTAGAATGTCGAACAGGAAATTTTTTTTGGCTTTCAATAACTTATTGAGTTCAGATTTGATTTGATTTTATAGATTGGGATGGATTTTTCTGATCTTTTGTTGTACAGGTTTCTCATCATTTATCATTGGGATAGTATGTTGGACGATAGAAGTGTCATAAGTTTTGAGTTCATCATAGTTCCAAGCAAAGACACTTTTATATTGTTTCAAAAGATGAACATATGCTGATTTTTCTTCAGGAGTTAGACCAAGGCCTAGGTTGATATTCTGTGGTTTGGTATCAGTTCCTAGATTTACTAATTCATAATTCAAAGTTGAACTTTGTAATTTTGAATTGGTAGATCTTTTAAATCGGTCTTTCAAATCGTAGAGGTCTTCTAATTTGAATATTGACTTTGGAATAGCATTATTAGTGATATCATGTTGTAATTGTTTGTCATGTTGGTCTTCATCGATTATCTGATTGGTATAAGATCCTTCAGATGTGAGGAAACTTACAATATCAGGATCATTGTTGAAAATTCTCCAATTGGTAACGTTATCCGGAATCGAAGGTCTAAATATTAATTCAATTGAAAATCGATTAGGACTAAAGTCTTCTGCAGGGATGAGCTTAGAGGCTACATTGGCTAAGAGGTCTGCACTAGCATTTTGGATTCTAGGAATTGGTGAAATATTGAATGCTATAAAATGTTCAGTCAGATCTTGAACTAAAGATTGATAATGCTTTAAATGACCTGATAAACAATGTATAGTATTGCGTACCTGTTTGATTACAATTTCTGAATCTCCGAAAACTTGCAGATATTTGATATCCAATCCGATTGCTTTATATAACCCTTGGATTAAAGCCTCGTATTTTGCGGTATTATTAGTGCACTCAAACTCAAGTCTGCAGGTTAGCATAATCTTGTTTCCCTCTGGACTAACCAACATGCATCCTGCTCCTGCTCCTTCATTAGACTTAGAACCATCAAAAAATAATTTCAAAAATAAAGATTTATTTACAGGAGTATCTAAAAAATTAATACATTTAGAACTGTCTGTTTGAGAAAAATTTTCTATTTGAGATAAAACATAATGTTTTAAATAAGGTGAAGTATGAGCATTTAAATTTCCTAGGAAATAATCAACTGAATAATTGCCAATTATATTACTACTGTATGCGACTGGTTCATTCTCTCCTTCCAGTTCTATTACTATGTATTTCTAATGCTTTTCTCGTTCAACATTTATCTAATTTGGTTTACCATTGTAAGGAAGCCACATGTGCGACCAATCAGTTGCAAAGTATCCATGAAGTTTTTCTGACCAATCTCTGCTAAGAATTAAGCCATAAAATTTTGGAATATTTGCAACTAAAATATCAATAACTTGACATACCTTTGGATTTGATGACAGCCTTATGGTAACCTGGTTTAATTCGCCAGTCACTTCAACTTGCGATTGATCTAACTGCACTATGCGTACAACAGATTTTTGTGGTTGAACGTTCAATTTTGCACATACTGATTTTGGTAGAATATTAGATGAAGCTCCAAAATCCACTAAATAGTTATGCAAATTTTTATTAAAAACTTCATAAGTAAGAAGAAATGGAGGAGTATGAGATCTGGACCTTCCTCCAATTAAAGCGATATTTTCAAGATCAACTTTACTAATCGAATTAGTTGGAGGTATTCCCATGTCATTGGAAGCTTGAGAAATTATAGGATCGGGCAAAGGTTTTTCTGGTACAGCATGTAATTCTTTCAAATGTACTTTTTGTTGGTGTTTTAACTTGCTCAATTCATAAAAAGTGATGTTAGCCATAGTCTTCTTCATATCCTCTATAATGTTATATTCCATTTCATCCAGAACAATCAGTGTTCTTGATGGAATTGATGAATCTGTTTGGACAGGGCTAGCTTGAATTGCTTTGGATGTCGTTTTCTTGGGTGCAACTTTATCCTTAGTCAATGAGCTTGTGCTCTTTGGCTTAGGAGTAGTTTGAGTAGGATCAAGTTGATTTCTACTTCGAGTGCTAACCGAGGATGCTTCTTGATCTTCCTCATCTGGGAGGATGAAATCCCACATGCCTTGTACTTGTACCACCTCTTCTTCATCAGTAGTTTCTTCAGTAACATTCTCTTCTTCTTCTTCTTCTGATTCAGCATTTGTAATAGCATTTGGTGGCTTTGGATTAGTTCAAGGATTTCTTCTAAAAGGCTTAAAAGAGTTTTTAGAAGATGTTTCTGCCACTTGTTTCTTGATATCAACCATCTCATTGGACATGGTTTTCAAAACTTTTTGTAATCCTTCTAACTCAAATGGATCTTTTGGTTGTTTTTTCTTGGGATCTTCTTTAAAAGTGACCTTTTCATATTTCCGTTCTTCTATTGCATTTTTCTTTTCTAAAGCAATGATTCGTTTCTCTACTGCTATTGCTTCCTTCATATTGTCTACCAAAGTTGTTTTGTTTGCCCTATCAACAAAGATTGCTATGATTGATGGCAAAGCAGAAATGTACCATTCACTTCACACTTCTTCGCTAGGCTTGGAGGCAGTAGGAATTTTGTTTAACAATTTATTGAAACGTGAATTGAAATCCTTGACAAGTTCTTTTGAATTAGCTCTAAGATTAGACAAATCATTGATCAATGTTGCTGTAGACCTGTCATCACCAAATTTAGTCAAAAATTGATCTTGAAAGATATCCCAACTAGTAATAGATCCAGATGGAAATGAGAAAAAACATGATCCAGCTGCTCCTTGTAGGGTATAAGGAAAAAGTCGGACAACAACATCTTCATTAACAACTCCATTGAGATTTATGGATAACATAAAGTTGTTTATATGTTCTTCTGCTAGCATGCCTGCTTCAGGATTAAACTTAGGCAGCCATTTTTTAGGATGGGCCGGTATTTGACTCAAGGGTGCAGGCATTAAAACTGCCCCTGGATTATTCCATGGCATTTGGGCCATCACTGAACTACTAACAGATGAAAGTGCAGATGATAATATTTGTGACTGTGAAGATGAAGATATTATGATTTGAGAAGGAGATGTGGAAGATTGAGTGGATTGATGGACATTAGTTTGGAGTGGAGGAGTGGGTGGTTGACTTCGCGATGAAGTGTTTGAGATGGATGATGATGATGAAAGAGGCTCACTATCAGACCCTTTGGGTGATTTCCTAGCTCTTTTTCTTGTAGGTAGAGGTAACTCAGTTGGCTGAATGCCAAGCTTTTCACTCTGTAATCTAGTGAGAGGATGAGCAGGATTATATTGCGAAGTCACACTTCCTTGAGATTTATCAGACCTTTGAGGTGATATTGAAAATCGTTGAAGTTTATGAATCAAAGATTTAACTTCAGGAGGTTCAATAGCAGATTCTTCTGAAAATTCAGGATTTGTAGCAGTGTCTGTTCTTCTTTCGACTTCTAGTTCTAGATTTAAAATTTATGAGTATGATGGAGAAGTCAGGGAAGAGGGTGAGGGTGATCTACTCTCAGAATGGTATTTAGATTTAGATTCACTTGCCATTCATAGTTCGAGCCCTCCTTCTAGAACCAAATATGTTGAAGCCCCGAAAATCGGGTTTACAACAAGGGGGATACCCACCCGGTCCGGACCTTGGTTAGCAGCTCCTTTTCCGTTTGGTGTAGTGGGTCCGACTGGGGATAATGGGACCAGTTTCCCAATATGTGTGTGTGTGTTTGAGATTTGATATTTATTTTCTAAAATTCCTAAGTAAAATGCTTTTAATCTATTTCTAATCTATTCATATGCAAACTGTATTCTAAGAAATATCTAACTCTAAACTAACCCGGGATGTAATCTTTCAATATATGCGATCTAAAAGGATTTCAGATAACAATTGATAATAAAAATCATTCAATTATTATGAGAAAATAATTCAATAAAGATAAACTATTTCACATAAAAAGTTAGATGAAACAGTTGTGGAAAACATATCGCATATTAAGCTATTCATATATCAAGCAAAAATAAATAATTATCACCGTACAAAAATGCCAAATGATAACTCAAATATTCAAACATTAACATATAAACAACTAAACATAAATATCACTTTTCACACAGAAACAGAAACAGTTAAGAGATAAAAGTACCATTTATAACTAGTTCTACTCATGAGCTAGAAGCAATAATGATTTATCTCTTCCTAATCCAACATCCATTAAGAGTACAGAAATGCAACATCAGTAACAGATATTAGACACAGATATCAATAAATCTCGTTCCATTCATTTATCAAAACCTCCTCTGAGGGTGCAGAAGTGCATGTTCTGAGGATAAGTTTTTGACAAATTTCAGGACCCTTCTCTAAATGCATGAGAAGGGTTTAAATACTAATAACTAAAATCTAAAAATAGTTTATTACAAAAATTTAGGATTTGGTTTAAATGACCGTCCTTTTTCTAGGAAAAAATATAGTAAAACTAAAACTAAATCTAAAAATAAAGACTATCAACTATCTACTTATGAATTTGATCTTTGATCTTGCAAGCATCCAACATTGTTTTGAGAAGAGGTGGTTGGCCGACTTCAGATTTCAACTGCCCCGAAAAGACAGAATCGGCAAGTGTAGGAGCAATCTTCTCAGCAGAATTAATGATGCAATTAAGCACACTGCATTGACTGTGTGGTTTCACTAGATATGTCCAGTAAGAATCCCAGTTTAATCTTGTCAGTCCTTGAATTGACTTTGTCTTTTCATCCGCCTTTTGCCTCCATTCTGTTTGCAATTGCTGTGTTTGTGGAAGGTGTCCCAGAATAATTTCTGAAATCAAATTAACTTTGTGCAAATTTTCATTTACACAATCAGTAATATTTCCTGCTGCTATAGCTGCTTCCTCTGCTGCTTTTTCTGCTTCTCTGATCTGTATGTCCCAATTGTTGAAGAGAATTTCTTTATGACTATCATTGATGATCGGTGCTCCTGCTCTTCTTCCTTCCTCTGTATTTTTCCATGCCAAATAATTAGTAACTCTTTCATTAGTTAAATCATAATCATGTCGTAATTCTACGACATGATTAGTGATTTTATCACTTTCTTGACAAAAAGAGTTGTATTGCGAGATTTTCTGGCATAATATGTCTTGTTGTTGCAGTAGTTGTTTGTTCAAAGAAACAGACTCTGAAATGAACTCTGGAAGCTTAGGGTCATCTTTGTGCTCCTCTTGGATAATCTGTATTTGTTTCTCTTTATCTGCCAAACTTTTCTGATGTCCAATTTGCATCTGTTGAAGCTCTTGCTGTAACTCTTCAAGTTTTATCTGTGCTTCACTGTTAGCACGGGCTTATTGCAATTTTTTTTGCAGAACTTGTATTTGATATTCTTTTTCATTTAATAATATCTTTACCTCGGATGCTTTATTCAATAGCTGCGAAGGCATAAGCTCCTGTAATCTGAGATAACTTGGTAATATTATCAGTTGGATCCGTAGTAGGATCCTTCCATAAGACATCTAATTGTTCTGCCTCAGTAGAGATTGAGCTCTCTAACTTTCTCTTTTTCCTCTGCTTCCTCACTACTGCTTTATACTGCGGGCTATAGAATACATCTAGAGGAGGAATGTCCTCTATATTGAGTACAATTTCAGAAGAGTGAGTGATAGGTATATGCTCAGTTTCTGTGACGTTACTACTTATTCCCGTGCTCAAAAATTTTATTGTCTGTACAAGAGTCTGTATATTCTGTCCTTCTACATTAAGCAATTGATTAAAAGTTTCCCATTCTTTGTCCAATTCAATCCTGAC
Source organism: Pinus albicaulis (assembly GCA_034641835.2). Lineage (NCBI taxonomy): Eukaryota > Viridiplantae > Streptophyta > Pinopsida > Pinales > Pinaceae > Pinus > Pinus albicaulis. Next base: position 1,483,501,212 of record CM076581.1, read on the forward strand.
TGTCAGTTGCTGTACATTGAGAGGTGGAAGATTCAACTGTGGAGTGGTAAAAGTCTGTTGTTTCGAAAGCTCTTTTGATTGAGCGGTATCTTTTACTGAGCTTTCATCATTATCAATCTTTTTAGAACGCTCAGAAGTCTCTTTGTCAGACTTCGAATTAGACTTTTCTATATTTGAGCTGCCACTAAGACTGACACTAGGAGTTGGTTCCCTTGCGGGTTCCAAGCATAAATTTTCCAAAGGGATAGTAGTTAGTCTTCTCTCTCTCTGTAAACTTTAAATTCCTGAAAGTTTTATGGGGATAACTGTGTTTGAGCTAAATGCAAAACTTCTTTAAATGAACCTTTTGTTTGAAACATATCATCAAAAGGATCTTCTTCTCCAAAAAACACTCTTACTTTGATTGCAATGGTGAAATTTTTAATAACATCAATTGGATCAAATAACCTTCTCGAAAACTTGAACAGTTTTAAGCATGTAATATTGCTTACCTCTTTGAATGCATGACCAACATCAAACAATGAAAATGCTCCACAGTCTACGGGAAATTGTGGCCAAATTCCCTTCTTCTTCTCCTTTAATTCCTTTGTCAAACCTCCTTCTCCACAGGTTTGATAAGCAATCTCCCGAGCTACAAGTTTATCTGGAACATACAGGGGTAAAACATGGGGGGAAGCAGAGCTTCCAAAAACCCTTACATAAGTAAACAACTCTTCCCCAAACCATCTTGCGACAGGGAGAATGTCGACTTCTGCTTTCGGGGATAACCTTGGAGCATCCTTATTATAAAATATTCTGTACAGAGGCAGCATTATGCCATGGAAAATTTTGTAAAAATGAGGAATAAAGTTTGATTCCCACAACTCTTTGTGATAGACATGAATAGGAAAGGGATCATGAATTGTCCATTGCCAACCCATCAAAGGGAATTTAGAAACAAAACAAATTGAATCCATAACATAGGCAGATAGATAAAAAGGAGGATAAATCCTCTGAGAAACAGTCCGTTTAGACCGGTAATTGAAAATAGCAGTGGCCAAATTATCAGACAAGATTTTGGCCTAGTCTACAATTGTAGTGTTAACAACAACATTCAACAAAGGGAGCCATTCAGGCAAGACCATATCTATTTCAGGCTTTCCAAAAATCCTGCATAACATAGTAGCAGTAAAACAATATGGAGAGGTGAGCGAACCAGTACTGTACATACCCTGTTTTTTTTCTTCAATGGTTCATCTCTTTTGGTCCATTCCTCGGTGCATTCCGCCAAATTTGCATTTTCTCTGGCGAATTTCTCCATAAATTGTTTGTTGTAAGTCGCTTGAGGTTCCGGTAAGTGATACATAAGCCTCAAATCTTCTGTACTGAATGACCCGATGAGTTCTTGTCCTGGAGTTCTAAATTGCCTGTCTGAAATATCGGTGTTATCCAGCACCCATTTTACCATATCTGTATACGGAAGAATTCTCGGTCTTGCTTCTATTCTGTGCAGAAATGAACAAGCCAATTCTGTAAGAGATGATTCAGAGGAATTACTTGATCCTGCAATAGCCGCGACTTCCATTACCCTGGGGTTTTCTTCTTCAAGCAGATTATGCATGCCCTCCTAGGTAGTGATACCGGTGTCCTTGTTGCAAGCAGTATCCGCATACAAGGAAGCCATCTCTTTGTTTTCAGCACTCAGAAATTTCTCTTTTTTACCCATAATGCTCTGTGAATGCTTTGTATAGTCTTCTACTCCTTCGCGCATGCGGTTTTACGAATTAAGTGAGAGTAATGATATGAGAAAGGTGACGGGATAGTTTTAAATGCTGAAGGCGGATGAAAAATATTATTTTAAACGTGAAACAACCTTTCAAGCAAAACAAAATCTTTTCCATCAATGATTAACAATCCATTCATTAATTTTGACATCAAAGCGCATAACGGATATCTATTTATGAAAATATTTACTTTGAACAACACGCTAGAAGAATCTGCGATAATGCGATTTGCGATCTGCTGTGCAATATTGAAAAATCACAATATCACGGATCGCAATCATCACAAATCGAAATTATTGCAGGATCGCATTCATCGCAAATCGCAACATCCACAAATCACAGTCTCATATCATCGCAAAATCGCAATATTGCAAAATCGCGAAATCGCAATTTCACAAAATATAACTTATTAAACAAATTTTCTACGATATGTGGTTTGCGATCAATACTTTAATGTATAGTTCTTTGGGATCACGCTATCGCAATATCGCGGAATTGCAATTTTAAAAGATTCTGCTTTTACAAAGGATATCCACTTTTTGCGATGGATGTGGTATTTTTCTTCAAAGAAAGATTATGTTTTGATCTATAATAAACTTAGGTTTATTTTAAAGATTTTCAAAGGAATTTCCCTAAGTTATGATAGTAAGTTTTATTTGAGAAAGGAAACAAACACTAATTAATTTTTTTTTTGGATTTTTTGACTAAGGGTCCCCACTTATTTAGTATTATTACTAATATTAAATAAGAAGGGGTGTTGTTGCTGGCCACAATAGGTTCCCAAGTTGCAAAAAAAGTAAGGCTATCTATGAGGGTATGAAATCTAGGGAGTTTCAAGGTGTTCCAGGGAATGTAAGGTTCCCAAGTAAGGCTAGTTTTCAAGGCATGAGTGCCAAGGCATGCATGGGAATACTAACATGTGAGAAATAGTGTGAAGGCATGTCAAACATGCTAAGATGTTCCAAGTGTTAAGGCATGCCAAGATGCACAAGGGTGTGACAATGTGTGTCAGGGATGATCAAGGGAAAAAAATGGAGAAACAAGTTAAAATACAAGGAGATGAACACATAAGAGGTTTAATAAGTCATCAATTTACCCTTTCCGTAAGGGACATGCAAGGCACACCAACACTAGTTGTGCATAGGTTCCAAGTGCCAAGTGTTAGTGAATTCTATGTGGAAAATCTTCGTCTATTGATTCTCATCTAGTTTCCAATAATTGATCTCAAATAACTTTAATATTAAACCATGCAAAAGCATACCAAGTCATCTCAATGCATGTCAGACATGCTAATACTTTCCAAGCGCTAACATGTGCCAAGTGCCAATGTGTGTCAAGGATCGTTATGCATGCTATGAAGTGGCAGGGCATGTCAAAAAGTGCTAAGTAGAGAGTGCCAATGCAAGTTGAGAAGTGTTAGGGAGTACTTGGAGAACACAAGGGAGCACTAGGTCAAAATGCATGGAAGTTAATGAATATGAGGGTGTGTTAGGGAGTGGCAATGAGTGCTAGCTATCATGCGAAGGAGGGATTGAGAAGGTATTCTAAGCATTCACAGAAAATACTGACCACTCACTTCTTACCATTCCCACACCATTGAAAAAAATCCAAAAAATGTCATTCTTAAAATCTCTTGTGTAGTTTCCTAATTTCATTCAAGTAGAATCTCAAAATTACTTATGTTAGTAATGTTGTGATCATTTTTTATTCTCCTAAATGAACTCTTTCTAGACATGCACCCCATCAAACATAAATAATCGAGTGAAAATGAATGGAAATGAATGAATACAAGGGTGTGTTGGGGAGTTTCAGTGAGTTGGGCATGCCAAGGGGGAAGTGACAAGGTGTGCTAGGGAATGTTATGGCATTTAAAGAAGTGGCAGGGTGTGCTAATATGTTCCATATAGTTCCAAGGTAGTCCATGTGTTAAGGCATGATGAGATGTGCTAGGTGTTAGGTATGAAAACACGTGACAAGGGGTGTAAGGAGAAAAAATGTAACACCAAGTTAAAATGAAAATAAATGAGCACATATGAGGGTTAATAATTCATGACCTTACCTTTTCAAGAGGGGCATGCCAGGCATACCAAAAATAGTGCCAAAACATGTCAAGGGCCATGTTTTAGTGTGTCTTAAGTGCCAGATCACACTCTATTTATTCTATATTAATTGTGAATAATTTATCTAAAATAATTTTTTTCTTAAACCAGACCAAGGATTTCTAGGGAATCCAAACACATGCCAGTAATTTTCAAGTGACACTAAGTTCCAAGAGCCAATATATGCCAGGGAGTTATAGGGAATCCTATGGAGTGCCACGTTTTCTAGGGAAGGAGTGACAAGATATGCTAGATATTTCCAAGGCATGCTAGAGTGCTAAGGAAGCATACAAAGATGTGCCAAGCACCAATGTATGTTGAGTGTTAGAGATTTATAGGGAAACACAAGGGAGAACTATGTAAAAATGCATGGAAATGAATGAATAAGAGTGTGTGACAAGGAGTGTCAGTGAGTTTCAGGTGTGCTAAGGAGGGAGTGACATGGTATGGCGCTAGGCAGTGCTAAGTCATGCTAGTGTGCCAGAGTGGCATGTGGCCAAGATGTGCCAAGTTCCAAGGTGTGCCAATGCATGTTAGGAAGTGTTAGGGATTCATAGGGACAAACAAGGGAGCACTAGGTGAAAATAATTCTAAGGATGGAGTGACAAGGTAAGTTCTAGTAAGTTCCAGGAAGTGTTAGTAAGTTCCAAGTGTGCTAAAGAGGGAGTGACAAGTTATGGTAGGCAAGGCTAAGGTATGTTAGAGGTTAAGGAAACACGCCTATATGTGATAGGTGTTAGGGTGTGCCAATTCATGTCAATGAGTGTTATGGAGTTCCAGGGAAAAAAAGGGAGAAATATTTTCAAATGCATGGAAATTAATGAATAAGAGTGTGTGACAGGGATTGTTAGAAAATTATAGGTGTGCTAAGGATGGAGAGACAATGTTGTTAGGTAGTGCCAAGGAATGCTAGAGTGCAAGGGTGGCATGCCAAGATGTGGCAAGTGCCAGGGTGTGCCAATGTGTGTCAAGGAGTGCTAGGGAGTTCCAAGGAAACATAAGGGAGAGCTATTTCAAAATGCATGGAAATTAACGAATATAGAGTGTGTGATAAGGAGTGTTAGTGAGTTCCAACTGTGCTAAAGATAGAATGACAAGGTTATATGCTAGGAAATTCCAAGGCATGCTAGATTTCTAGGGCCTATCAAGGAATGGTAGGGTGTGCCAGGGAGTTCCAAAGCATGTCAAGGAATTTAGGGGATGCTAATATGTGCCACATAGTGCCAAGGGATTGTTAGATGTTCCAGGTGTTATGGAATGTCAAGATGTAAAATATGTTGGTCAGTTGTTTTATGGCCACGATTAGACTTGAGCATTGACTTGGTAACTTGTTAAGTGGGATGATTTAATATTGGCCATGAGTAGCCTAATATTATTTATAATCCATTATTAGGTGAACAAGGCATATTATAGTTATTCAACTTGCTGTAGTCGAGGTGCGACATGGTTGGGTTCCCAAGTCTAAAAAAAATAAGGGTAGTTATGAGGACATGATAGTTAAGGAGTGTCAGGTTTTCATAATGAATTAAAATGTGTGCTAAAACATGACAGTTAGTTTTAATGCATGATGATGAGTGTTTGGGAGTGTCAAGGCATCACAAGGTATAACTAGTTCAAAGTACATGGAAATGAATAAATACGAGTGTTTGTTAGTGATTATCCGTGAATTCCAGGTGTCCCATGGATGAAATATGTTAGGATAATTTCATAAAAGGAATTGCAGGAGACAATCCTATGATTGCGATAAGGGGATGGACGAAGAAATTTTAGACAAAGGGAGATTTTTTCTAGACACAACACTATTTTTTCAATGACTTGTTTGGGTTCCCAAGTCACAAATAAAGTAAGGCTATCTATGAGGGCATGACAACTAGGGAGTGCCAAGGTGTTCAGGGAATCCTAGAAAGTGCTAACACATTCTATAAAGTTCCAAGGCATGTTAGGCATTCCAACATGTGCTAGGTTCTAGGGTTTTGCGCCAACGCATGTTAGGGACTGTCAGGGAAACATAATGGAGGACTAGTTTCAATTGCATGGAAATGAATTAATAAGAGTGTGTGATAGGGAGTGTTAGAAGGTTCTTGTAGGTTTTAACCCTGTACAAAAATGATCTGCAAATGAATCTTAAAAACATAAAATAAACAATAGTGAGAGCATAAAACATAAAATATATATACACAAAGATTTTCCCCTAGATCCCAAATCGAGACTACCTTCTTGATTTTTCATTATATTACTTGTATTGTCACAAAACATATATATGCATGCCAAAGCATACATAAACCACAATCCATTAACCCTAGATTAGAACATAACCGTAGTTCCCTTCACCAAATCTACAAAATAGCAACGGCCAAAAACCATCATGCCCCAAAACCATGTGCAAACCCATGCACAAAACCATGGGCAGGTCTTCTCACCGATAAATCGGTTCCAAATTTTTTTCCTGGGGCATTGTCCCGAACCCTAAAAAGGGGGGGTTTCCACCCCTCCTATGACCCCCCTGCTACACCCGTTGCAACATACAGGGGGGGCTATTGACCCCCCTGTGCGTGTGACTAATCATGGAAATAATATAACACATACCCAATATTATTCCACTTATTGTTTTCTTTCCATAAGGGGCCACATGAGAGCTTAGTAATTATCCCATCTCGGCAGCACCCATTGTTTCTCTACACCAGGATAACTTTTGAGTGCTCAGAGACTTCGTCAATGCATCTGCAACATTCTTCAATGTGTCCACCTTTACCAACAACATCCTTTTATCCTAAACCATATCTCTCACAAAGTGATATTGGACATCAATGTGATTTGAATTTCAATGATAAGCACAATTCCTAGCCAAGAAAATTTCACTTTTTCTATCAAAATCTATCATTATAGCCCGTTGCACCAACCCCATACTTGAACACAATCTCTACAACCAAACTGCTTCCTTTCTTGCCTGAGTGGCTACCATGTACTCTGCCTCTATAGTTGACAGAGCCACTACAGACTATCTTTTACTCATCCAATTGACTGCACCTCCAAATAGGCTAAACACATACCCACTTGTAGATCTTCTTTGGTCAAAATCTCCAGCCCAGTTTGCATCAACAAGACCACGGATGTCCAAAACACTGTCCAATC